>LGRX02006161.1:0-16228 GCA_001247695.2 Cymbomonas tetramitiformis
CTTCCTCACACCACCGCCATCAACACTTACTTGCAAGTAGCACACTTGTACTTGAGAAGTGGATTAAGTGGACGCATGTAGACGCATGTAGACGCTTGCAAATATACTGGTTTAAGGTTGAGCTGAGTAGCTGAGAACTTCACATATTTGGTTCAACCTAGGTTCCTTTTCCATTTCATGGTGTCTGCCTCTCCCTACTTGTTTATTACTTGTTATCTTGCTTAGGGTTAGGGTAGGGTTTGTATACACATGTAAAGTTGTCTGCGAAATGGGTTAAATGATCTGCGGACCACGTTAAATGTCATTCAGACGGTGTTTGGTTATCTGTTAACGGCGGTAGCCTGTATAAAAACTCTGTTAAGCACAACATCATGTCGGGCTATATCCAGACCATGTAAAACTATCTACGCACTTTGTTAGGTACGCACGGTGTTGAAGTTTCTGAGGTCTGTTTTAAGTTATTTGCGGTCCATCTAAAGTAATTTGCAGGGTGTTTAGGCTCATGTGTGCACGATGTGGACGTATGTGTAGTCTGTATTAAGTTATCCGTGGTTCGCGTTAAGTAGTCTGCGAGCCATGTAAAGTTATATGCGGGCGGTCTTCAGTTATCTTGAGGCGGTGTTAAGTTATCTACGGAACCACCGTGTTAAGTTGTCTACTGACCTTGTCAAGTTAGCTACTCGGTGAGCTGGCTCATCTTCACTCTGTGTTAGCTTAACCACTGTTAGTGGAAAGCTATCCTGGAACCGTTTTAAGTTATATGTGAATTGGGTTGAGCTATCTGTTCTGAGTGATATTCCACGTGGAGCGATACAGTCTTCTTTATGTTTATAAATTTCATTTTTGCGAGGAGTAAACCACCGACCACCTCGGGAGGTGGTCGGTGGTTTTTACTCCTCACTCCTTTGGGGGAAATCAACCAGCGTCAGCCAGTCGATGTCGTGTTTTCGCCGCGTTCGGTGCATTACGTAATTTCTAATGAGGAGTTGAAATGAAAATACAAACGGCTTGCGCGTCGAAATCGCCAGGATTCACGAGGAAACCGAAATTGCAAGAACTGTAATGGGGGATGAAAGGGGCGGTACGAACACTGCGGGTGATACACAGGGAGTGCAAGGACTCCGTCGGCGATAATATTACTCAAGTGAGATTGGTGGCTGACGCCGCCAAGTTATTACTTTGGGAATATTGTCACAGAGGGGCGCGTGTCGCAGTGTCATCATCGTAACGCGTGTGCGACACCGCGACCGCGACTCTACGCGGTGCTTCTATTGGGGGTCTCGAGCAGTCACCTACTACTAGATACTACAATCTCTTAAACGTTTCCGAGTTAACCCTCTATGGAGGGTTAAGATTTCAGATCGGTCAACGGTGTAGATTGCACTTCTCGACAAGTTTCAGGTACACATAGCCAAGAATGGCATACCACCCACGCGTGGGTGGGGGCGGTACAAAACGCGGAACGGTGGTTAGCTCGTTTCCCATATATATATATATATGGCACCCAAGCTTGGGCACTCAGGTTCGAGCCACACGGTGGACAAATGGAGCCTTCACAAGAGTCGCCAACGTAAAAATATGTGTGGGGATGATGCATGCCTGGCTCGGCACTGGGGTTTGACATAGTCAAGGTATGTGGTGTGGTGCGCCATTTAATTCGCATCTTGCGGGGCTTTACGGCGGTCAAATGGTGTGTCATACCATGTGTGACAGGGGTATGATATGGTATCATACCCGTGTCGTGACATCTTTTATCGCCTTGTACAACTCGGAAATAGCTAGAATGAAGGACCCATGCGGCGGGGGTCCACGTGGGCACTCTAATCTATCGTTCTAATGCCAGGGTGCACGGTCCTCGCCAAATGCATGCCTCCCATGAACTGAGATCGAAAGTGAGCCCACTTCGGACTCCAAAATTTGAGGGGTGGTGCACATGGACTGGATGATATCGGCGACTTGACCGGAGCGATGGCTTTTTAATTTTGAGTACCTTTTGCGACACGCAAATAAAGTTGCTTTAGCCGCTCAGTCCCAAATTTTAAGTGGGAAAATATAATTTCGATGAAACACAAAGATATTAGTTAACCCTCCGCACCCTCGAATTTCGGGTGTTTTTTAACGCGGTTTCAAGGCAGTTGTGGCACACTTTGAAGCGTAGAATAGGAATTTCGCCAGCCACCGATAGAACCAAAGAAAATTCAACTCTCGACGATTAATATGAACAATCGCATGCATGACTTCCCCGAGTACCGCGCCCGCGGTGAGTCATAAAAATAGTTGGGGGAAATGTTGACCCTCTATAGAGGGTCTGCAACGTTTAAGAGATAAGAGGTTACTGACCTTATGCCCCGAATCGATTTTTAAAATGTCGACGTTGCTTCCCATTATTTGTGCAGTCGATTTCTGCATGAATATACGGCCATGTTGATATGCTGAATGTCATACTAATTTTTTTGAGTAACCGCACCCGCGCCTTCTAAGGTACTGAATGCTAGGCTTGGTCGATCTCGATTTTGAGATCCGTCCGCTAGGCTTGTATGCCATCTGAAATCTCTGCTCGGATCGTTCGATCATCTCATCATTCGTTTATACTTATAATATTTAATTGTTATTACAAAGCGAATACAGATCTGAAACAATGAACGCTGATTGAACCATGGCCATGACCGACGTTGACGATGGAGTGGCATCATCCTACTCTATCATTCGTGGTTTGTTTGTTTAAGGAAAGGTATGTAAGGTGAAGTAAGGTAAGTAATTTGCTTCTAGGTTGGGCAAAACGTGACCCTGATAAAACGCCCGTTTAGGGTCAACCACTCGAGAGCCGATGTCACACTTCGGCTCAACGTTCAGTTCCCGATCCGATCTCATTTCTAATTCCGATTCGTCATTCTCGATTCAGATGTTATGCTGACAGGCTGACACGATGACTGCCCCACAGTACTGTCATACTACTGTACTGTCATACTGTCATACTGTCATAGCGTCATACTGTCATACCGTCATAACCTTAATATCTGATATTCGATTTCATTGTCTTTTCAACCCCGATGCGAATCTGACCATTCTTCGAGGGTCTGACTGAGTTCCACGATGACACCCCCCACAGTACTGTCATACTACTATAGTGTCATAGTGTCATACTGTCATAGTGTCATAGTGTCATACTGTCATACCCCGGACATCTGGTATTCATTCTCATCGTGATTTCAAGCCCAATTTCGCTGTCATCGTGCCAATCCCAGATTACCCCCGATGACACACATACGGACGCATAGGCATATCGGCTCACGCTGTGCCTCCGGGCACACATGGACACCCAGGTGATACTTCCACTGGTGGACATGACGCCACCCAGGCGCCCCAACAGCGCCAGGCGAGTGGACCCTATCGTTTGCTTAACGACAGAGATCTTTGGCCCAGATCCGGTGTGCGGGTGGCCATCGCACCATCCTTCCAGTGCAGAGGAAGAGAGGGTAGCTACCTCCGGGGTTCGCTCTGAGCACATCGATGACATAGAGGCGTCGCCTATACGGTCACCTTCGCCTACACCAGAGCCTGGCGAGCTCACATTAGCACAACTGCAACAACGAAACCGCTCCTGGAGTTGTCCCATGGACGAGCGCCGGAGGAGTGTGTTGCCATTACTGGCGAGCAGTTGGCATGAGGAGTCAGAGCGCATGCTCGCAAGCGTTTGTGCGAACCCGCTCCCTTGGGAGGGTTGCAGGGTGGCAATCGGGAACGACGTCACTGCCGAGTACAGGTGGAAGAACCAAAGGTTGTACCGGAACAGGAACGACATCGCGCGGCTGTGCTGCATTGTCAAGCATCCCGACCTGCCAGATCCATATTCCATAAGGCATATCGCCGTGGAGTTCGCCCGATGTGGTGAGCAGAAATGGGTAAGGGAAGACCAACTGAAGTGGCCCAACTGGCTGAGCATCGATCAAAAGATGTACCAGGACGAGGAGAGTGACAAGTGGGCGTTCAGCGACAGTTACACCACTCACAAACCGTCCAACAAGCGGGAAGTTATCTACCCCCGGCGAACTGGTCCGATGCTCGACACCAGCAGGCTGAGGATGCTGCAGGACAAGGTGCAGGCGCTGCAGAAGTATCCCAGTGGTGAGGTCATCGGCACCCTCATGTGGGATTTGAGCAAGCGAGTCTTCTGCGTTCAGCCCGACACGGCCGCTCAGTATATCGACCTGATGCAGTCCACACTAGACCACGCGTCAGTGCACAACAGTGAGGAGCTGCTGCAGGAGACCTCACTGGTACGAGAGCGCTGGCGTGTGGGAGTATCAGTTGCTCAGGTACCTCTAGCCAGTGGGCATGGAGCTGCTCAGGGACGGGGTGTACCAAGCGTGGCTGAGGGATAGACAGGATCAGCTACCCTTGGAGCTGGTCAAGCTGGAGCCCAATTCCAAGTTCTACCCAGTTGAAGATGGTCAAGGGGGTGGCAGGGTCTTCGCCGACACACGCATCTGCGCAGGAGTACCTGCTCTTGGGGGAAGGCAGGAAGATGCTCCGGCGTCGTGCTGACACG
Source organism: Cymbomonas tetramitiformis (assembly GCA_001247695.2). Lineage (NCBI taxonomy): Eukaryota > Viridiplantae > Chlorophyta > Pyramimonadophyceae > Pyramimonadales > Pyramimonadaceae > Cymbomonas > Cymbomonas tetramitiformis. The sequence continues at coordinate 4,550 of LGRX02006161.1, forward strand.
AGGGAGTCGGGTCTCAACGCAATTAGAGCTGATGGTGTTCGCAGGCCGCCGCCGCCACAGACCAAGCGTCGATCACCACCGCCTTCCGCGCCTGCCGCAGAGGCAGGACCCTCTCGCGCGATCGCTGGCCCATCTCGAGCCAGGTCCCCCGTTCGTGAGCGGTTGGCGCTGTCGAGGTCGCCACAACGCTACGCGCCAATAAGGTCGCCGACGCCGTCTCCTCCTTCCGGCATCGACGCGATGGTATCCGATGGTAATCGCGGGCCGCCACCACCACAGGCTCAGCGTCGTTCACCACCGCCTTCCGCGCCTGCCGCGGAGGCAGGACCCTCCTGTGTGATTGCTGGCCCATCTCGAGCCAGGTCCCCCGTTCATGCGCAGTCAGCACTTGACGGGCTGCCAAGGTCGCCACCACGCTACTCGCCGAGGGGGTCGCCAACTCCGTCTCCTCTTTCCGACACAGGGACGTGGGCGAACTCACTCGGTGCTCGATCCCCCGGTTCAAACGCCGCCTCTGTCCCCATCTGGGTCGCCACTTCTAACCCTATCTCCAGGGGGACTACCCCCATCTCCAGGGGGACTACCTCCATCTCCAGGGGGGGCACCTCCATCCCCGCCATGCTCCTCTGTGGGCTCAGATTGGCAGGCTGTCGAGGCGGCCACGAGGGTGGAAGGAGCATCCGTCCAGTCATCGCATACTTTTTTGACTGCTGCACAGGTGGAGGAGTTGCGGTCCCATAGCAACGTTACCGTATTTATGGTGAAGTATCACGTGGACAACGTGCGTGGTCGCCCCGTCCTGTTTCAGCCGGGCGCGTGTTATGCCAGGCGAGGCTTGGCGAACCCTCATGAGGTCTCTGGCAGTGTGGTGAGACGGCACAACAAGACGATTGCCTGCGCCCAAACTGATTGGCATCTTCCTCTGGGAGGTCAGACCAAATCCTCGGACTTGCTGGAGGCCATTAAGTTGGCCTACGACGATTTGATCAAATTCAATGGTGAAGGTCGACAGGCGCATAATTGTGTGATGACGCTGGGCTCGTACCTGGAGCATCGGACCGCGCACGTGCTTCGCTGCAGGGAGGGTCCGACCGCCAAGCCTGTGTACTACATCTTCGAGGATCACGAGCGGGTGCTATCTGAGCGCGCTCAGTTCAAGGAGTCGTATCTCGCGAACGAGAATCGCAAGTTCACACTGCTGAGATATGTGCCGAGTACAAGGGCCGCTCCGTGGGTGCAGCCCGCGCTGGAGCTTCTGGAAAAGCGCCTTCGCCCACCTTCTGCGGTAGGGTCGCACGCGCTTCGCGCTCAGGTGGCGGAGAGGCCAGAACATATGGACGAGGACAACGATTACCCAACGCATTCTCGTCGGCAAGCGGCTGGCAGTATGTATGTGCAGGGATTGAGGACAAGCGCTGGTGTTCCTGCGTCCGCTCCTTCCATTGGCCGTAACGGGGCATCTTTCCGCGTCGAGCCCTGGCGTGGAGCACCCTGGCCGCGTGCTAACCTCACCTCACAGTGCCCCGGTTCTCCTGCCGATTCCACATGGAGTGCTGCGACAGTGCGGGTGGAGGCGTCTGAGGCGTTCGAGAACCATACGCAAGAAGCCCGTGCGCGTTTTCAGAGGGGTCTCCCGGATACAGCGGGAGGGCGACCCTTCTGAACAAACGTCGTTGTGGCCGTGGGCTGACAGCACAGGCAGTCCGCATGAGGCCGGGTGTCCTGCGGGCGTTCTTGACGCTCGCAGGCAGTGCAGTGATTTGGCGGTGCTTGGGGCGTGTTCTCATGCCCGTTGTTGCCGTTTGGGCAATGCTAGAGACATTGAGCTGGCATCTGAGTCGATGCCCGTTTCAAGACTTGGTGGTGGCGCTGTGTTACTTCGTGCTGGGGCGCTCTTCAGACGTGGTGGTCAATTGCTCGACGTTATCCTCGCCGTGAGTGCTATGACATTTGGGTGTTTTGGGCCCTCGCCGTCGTTTGGTACGCTGGGCTCCTCTTCGTGCACGCCACTGGTGTCTACGCCGGCCTACGCCACGTTATACGAGTGATTGGATGGTGGTACCCCTCAGAGGGCTGATTATTTCCTTGGCGTGTTGGTCACGTAGTGTTGAGGCCATGCTCCTCATGATCCTCGCCTGGCTTTGGATCTGCGCTGGTCTCCATGCTGACGACGTTGCGCGCCATGTTTCTCACGCTACCGACTTCCCGGTGAACGTGCGTGACAGCCGATCTGCGCAGGGGTGGACGGTCCCGTCCTTGCGCTGTTCCCAAATTCTCTTACTGGGGCGCGTGTCCCTGCCCACTTTGCCCGTCAGGCTTGACAAGCCTCGTTTTGCGGCGCGCTGGGCGCAGCTTCGGCGCAATCTTATGCTGCACCGCGTCGCGCAGACCGCCTACTTGACGCTTGTCTTCGCGCTCGTGGTCTTTGCTGCCGCTGGCGGGAGTTCTCGCTTAACGCACGGGGGGTGGAGAATGATGGCGTGCTTGTTCGCTTCGAACTCGCCGGTAGCCGCGGTGCGGTTCAACAGAACTTTGCGATTTTTTTGCTCTTGTGCGGGATTTTGTGGGTAACAGGCAAGCTGGCAGAGGACATGCCCGTACATGGTGCTACGCCATCCACACGGTTTGCTTGGGGTGCAGCGCCTTGCACTTCCTGGGAGGCTCAGCAGTCGTCGAGGCAGTGGGAGCCGGGCTGGGAGGCCAACGTCGCAGAACAGGATGAAGTCTTGCCGTACACCGTGTTGGACGAACTTCAGCCTTTGGGCAAGACGACTGTGACCAAGGACGAGGCTGCTTGGCTCGACACAGAGCTCAACGCCACGTTTGGAGGCCATCCTGACTTCAAGGAGGAACATTGGGAGGAGATGCGGGCTGTTCTTCGCAGATGCAAGGGCACCTTCACCAACACCCCTCACGACTTGACAGGCTACAAGGGCAAGACGGTGCACAACACGTTCTCAATTCCGTTCAAGGACGAGTCCAAGGCTGTCTACCAAAAGCCGAGAAAGTACAGCCCAGGCGAGCAGGAGATCATTGACATCCACTGCAAGGAGTTGCTGGAGTATGGTTTCATCGAGCCTGCAGCCAAGCATTGCAAACATGCAAGCAACGTCGTTGTGGCTGGCAAGAAGGATCACGAGACTGGCTTGTGGACCCATGCACGCTTTTGCGTAGATCTCAGGGGCATCAACCGACACTCTCTCAAGGATAATACCTTGCCACATCGACCAAAGGAGCTTTATCAGAAGGTGGCGAAGGCAAGGTTCAAGACGACGCTGGATGCCACCAAAGCCTTCCACCAGATTCCTATGGCCACGGAAGAGGACAGGAGTAAGACGGCGTTTTGGTGGAAGAACCAGTTGTACCAGTACACCTCGATGCCTTTCGGGGCCGCTGGAGCAACGTCTGCCTTTGTAAGGATCATGGACTACGAGCTGCGTCACCTGCAACATTGCACGGTGGCGTATGTCGACGATGTGGTGGTCTACACTGATTCCACGCCTGAGCAGCATCTGAAGGACGTTGAGGAGGTACTGCGCACGTTAGGAGACGCTGGTATAAGGCTGCACGCAGGCAAGAGCACCTTTGGGGCAGCCACTGTGGACTTTCTGGGCTATCGCATTGGGCACAATTCTATTGGTGCTCAGGAGGCAAAGTGCAAGGCCATCCAGGACCTCCCGAGACCCTTGGACAAGACTGGGCTCCGCTCTATTCTAGGGCACCACGACCTTACACGAGACGGCTAGTAAATTCGCGGCTCAACTGGAGGACGCCCGCACTAAGCTGGAACTGGCGCAGCAACGCCAACGACATCAGTTTGACCAGCGTCACACCGCCAAATCCTTTCAGTTGGGAGATTTGGTCTGGGTAGATGCCAAGCATCTCACTGAAAATATCATGAACCGCGAATCCTTCAGGAAGCTGGGACCTCGCTGGCACGGGCCCTTACCCATCACCGAGAGGTTCTTCAGTGACCAGCAGCGAGAGCTACCCGAAATTGACAGAGGCGCCCCGGTGGCTTATCGGCTCAAGTTGCCCCCTAAATGGCGTATCCACGACGTCTTTGCGCAGCATCGCCTCAAGGAATACCGCACCGCGGATGAAGCTTTTGCGCTGCGTCGGCAAATACCTACTCCTGCCAAGGTTCTCGTGGATGGACAATCCCAGACACATGTGTCTAAGATTTTGGCTCGAAGAGTGAAACCTACGCGAGGAGGCAAGGAAGTAGAAGAATTTCTGGTTCGCTGGACTGGGTACTCTAATGCTCATGATTCCTGGAAGACTCGTGAGTCGTTGAACTACGGGGGTGAACTCGAGCAGCTCACCAAGTTCGAACAACTGCGACTTTCCCGAGAAGGACAAGCCCGTGAAAAAGCCTTACAGGAGGTCAAAATGCAGCGGAAGCAAAGGCGGGAACGCGCCAGAGCTCTAACCTTCCTGGACACCTCTGATGAAGGGGAACCCACTTCTTTGGACAACTGCCTACCTTGGGAACAATACTGTCGCTCCTCTGACGCCTTTGTGACGCATCTGGCTCTTCTGGACTCTGTGGTCTCGTCACACGAGTTGCGACTGCTAGTACTTTTCAGTGGTACAGGTAGTGTGGAGAGAAGTTTCCTGTCATGTTATCCGAAGAGCACCGTGGTCACCGTAGATCATGATCCTCGCTGGCAATCTACCTACGTTGAGAAGGTACAAGACTGGGACTTCAAGCGTTACGCGCCTGGTTACTTTGACGTCATCTGGGCTAGCCCACCATGCACAGAATACAGTCAGGCTAAGACCACTGGGGTGCGACAACTGCGACAGGCTGATGCCTGTGTACGCCGTACGCTCCAAATTTTCGATTTCCTCAAACCCAACCCTACATTCTGGGAAAACCAGAAGACGCGTCTTCTGAACGTCTTCTGAATGTCTTCTGAACGTCTTCTGGGTCCAGAAGACATCCAGAAGACGTCTTCGGCGCGTCTTCTAATGTCTACCATCTTCTGGTTTCCAGAAGACGTGCAGAAGATCTTCCGGGAAGACATCCAGAAGTTATCTTCTGGACGTCTTCTACATGTCTTCTGAATCCCGGAAGACGTCTTCTTGATATCTTTTGGGCGTCTTCTGTACATCTTCCCCGAAGATCTTCTGGACGTCTTCTGAAACTCAGAAGATGGTAGACATTAGAAGACGCGTAGAAGACGTCTTCTGGATGTCTTCTAGATATCTTCTGGAACCCAGAAGACATCTAGAAGACATCTTCCGGAATTCAGAAGATGTACAGAAGTCATGCAGAAGACGTTCAGAAGATATCTTCTGAATGCCTTCTGCATGTCTAATAAATTTCAACATTCGTATACGCATTCGCGAGGAATATTTTTAGGCTGAAATAAGCTTGCAAGAAGGATGAGTGCAAACAAGATGTATGGCATAATACACTTCTCGCCATCCTTAACAAACATATTCTCAATGTTTGATACACGACAAGAGATGATTTATTTGTGTGGAAGGCTAAGATGCTTTGGAGACTAAAATTGCTTTAACAATATTACTTTTCAATCAAGAACCTAATCATAAGGAGGGCCACACATATTATTATCCTAACTAGCTAAGTGTCTAGAACTACTTCAGATTCATGTTCTAAACGACTAGTCTAATTACCTAGAAACGATGTTCATCTAACATGCACACATGGCATAGGTCTTGGACCACGCAAAAACATGGGTTTTCCACTCGCTCGTTTTTAACCGATCTGAAAAACAACGCACACCAAAATACCAACACTTAGTAGAGTGAAAACACACAATGAATACAAGCACAAATTCCTAGGAAGGGTAAGGTAAGTACCTTTACTCTTCTAGTTGTGGGCGATGGGCTGAAAATGCGCTTTTCCCACTTGCTCATTTTCAGCCGATCTGAAAAACAAAGCGCAACTCAAAACCAAAGGTTAGTAAAGCGGAAAAACACAACGCATAAAGGCAGTATTTTTTAGGTGTGACACTAGGGGATGATAGAGCAAATACCTTTACTTGTGGTGTTGAGGTTGGGCTGAAAATTTACCTTTTGGACTAGGTCATTTTCAGCCGATCTGAAAAACAAAGCGCAACGCAAAACCAAAGGTTAGTAAAGCGCAAAAATAGTACGAGACGAAATACAAGATTACCGAAGGAAAACAAAAAGGCCTAGTGGTGTGAGTTGGAATCGAACCAACATCATCTCGTCCAAAGGACGAGCGAGAACACATGTCTCGTTCACACCTCAATTAGACGCTAAGCACGCCGAAGTGCGCGTAAAAAAACCAAGGCACGAAAAGCACCCGCAATCACTATTGAAGTATTGCGTTGTGCAACGTTTTTCTGTTAGACGAACTATTTTAAAAGGACCACTTCACCCAGCAGCAGTCCGCGGAAAACGAGGCTGCGGTGGAATTGAGTTGGATGCAGGTGTAAAAGTGGTAGATGCAAATTTCACTTCAACGTTAAATAAAATTCAAACTCGAACGGTCATGTCGATGTGCGGTGCGGTGCTCGTGCTCACTCCCCTGCGCTGGGCCTGACGATGCGATGCGATGCTAATGCTAGCTGACGATGACGCCTGACCACGACCGCGACCACACGCCAGCGCAGCGCCACACCAGCGCAGCGCAGCGCTGGCAGATTTTCCGGGTTTGCTATCCGCGGTATCGTGCAGTCATCACGTCTCACGCGACTCACTGCGCGCGTGATCGACTGTTCGACCGTTGCTAGGAGGGATGGTGCTCTAAAACAAGAGCAGTTTCTTCTAGCAAATTCGTCGGCCGTTTTAACTTAGTAACTTGGTACGTTTGCCCCTCTCCCGAACAAACCACTTGTTTTTTTGCACTTCTACCTACACCACATAATTATGCCCGGTATTGTGCACCTTATATGTTTTTTTGTTTTTTCGCGATTTTTAAAGCTTTTTTCAAAACAAAAAAACAAAAAAAACAAAAAAACATACGGAAGACACCCCAGATATCTTCTGTGCATCTTGTTACCCTCCAGAGATGTCTTTGAGGAAGACGTGTCTTCTGGAAATCTGCAACTTGTAGAAGTTCCCGTCAACGTCTTAACACCCCTCTTCGGGGCGTCTTCCTCATTTTTTTGACGATCTTCTACGCGTCTTCTAATGTTCTACAAGTTGCAGATTTCCAGAAGACATGTCTTCCTCAAAGACATCTCTAAGACAACCGGAAGATGTACAGAAGATATCTGGGGTATCTTCCGCAAGCACAATCAAGAAGACGTCCGGAAGATGTCAAAAAAATGTCTTCCGCGTGTCTTCTGTGTGTCTTCTGTGTGTCTTCCGCGTGTCTTCCGCACCTCTTCTGGGTTCAGGAAGACATATATTCCCCGAAGGTGTCTGGAAGATGTACAGAAGGTATCTGGGGTATCTTCCGCAAGCACAGTCAAGAAGACGTCCGGAAGATGTCGGGAGATGTCTTCCGCGTGTCTTCTGAGGACTTCTGAACGTCTTCTGAGTGTTTGTCTTCAGGATGCCCTCCGCACTACCTTGGCCAAGTGTCCTTTGTATAGGAGATAGAATGGCAAGTAAACGTGCCGCGCATCTCCAAAAGGGGGAAGCGCCCACAAAGACCAAAATGTCGTCCTTCAAACGAGCGATGCTCACTAAACCCCCCCCCGAATCCGCGGCGGAGGTCTTCCGTCAATCCAAGCCGGAGGTCTTGAAGGGGAAGATGGCAGCGGTGCACGATTGGTTGTCTACGGTGTCGCCATCCCGCGAGCTGGATCATGAGATGACGGCATGGCTCGGGGAATCCGTCTACATTCATGAGCATTCCCCTGCAACAAGGTGCTTGCTTGTCTCCATAACCCACATGCATCTATCATGCACATTTATGCAGTTTGGAATGCATACAACCGAAGATGTGTGGAGCATCTTCTGCGCAACTTCCGGACGTCTTCCATGTGTCTTCTATGAATTCACCATCACAATGTTTTCGCAGGGCTGAAGATCATGAGGACGCGGTTCGTATTTGCGTGCCGCGTCAAAGCAACCGGCCACCTTTCGGCTTAGCCGAGCCCACTAATTGGCTACTGCCCGACGCTCCAGTCCTACCACAAGGACCGAAGTAAAAGGGGGCTAGCCGCCACGATTTTTCGATGTAGTTGATGTTTGAGTGCTTAAAGATCATCCTTGGGTGCTCAAATATTTATTAAAAACATGTGCCGGGTGATATACTCGATATGGGTATGCACTTGTGAGGGCTGACGAGGTGGGGGTAAAATTAATTCAAATTAAATTAAAAGGCCAGTCCTACCACAAGGACCGAACTGTTTCTCACGCTAGCTACCTCCACGAAGGTCCTGTGAAAATTCGGAGACCCATGTTGTCAAGTTCGCGAGCTGCTCTTTCTGCAGTGTCTTGTCAAAAAATGATCGGAGGTCATCTTCGCCCTCAAAATATCGGTTGAAGTTGCCTGGGTATACAAAATCCGAAAATATCACTGTGGTGTGGTTGGAATTTAGTGATTTTTAACGCTACCCATGCTTAATGTTGATAACGTAGCATGAAATTGCGACATTGTTTAGGCAAGCGGGCAAAGGGGTACTCAGTTTAGGTCCCAATGAGACTACAATCCGGAGGATAGGCACTAGGAGCATCAAGAGGATGGTTAAAAAAATTCCCGCGCGTCCGGTCCTTGTGATAGGACTGAACGAGATTCCAGTCCTTTCACAAGGACTGTCGGGCAGTAGCCATAATGTGCTTTTCTCGGTTCAAGAGTTTTTTGGCTATGTGCAAGAAATTTCAGACTTGCATGAACCGGGCTTTAAGGAGCATACGTGGGAGGACATTTTCTCCGATCCATTGGACTTGGCCGATGATCCGGGCACGGTGCACTTTCGACAACATAAGTGGCTGCTTGAGCCTCCCATTGGCGTCAACCTCCAAGGAATGGTGTTGAAGATACGGGATGCAATCGCATCGGGCGAACCATATCATCGTCCGCCGGAGCTTGTGAGTGATGGGGATAGGCGAATGAATCCGCAAAGGCTTTCACCTTCACCTCCGGCCCCGATGGATGAAGTTGTGGACATGACCTATACCGAAGTCCATGAGCCCGAGGACCCTCCCCCGGAGATGCCAACACGAAGGTGCGAACCGGTTGCCACGGCATGCCCGTATCTCCATGAAAGATGTATGCCTGCACGCTCCATCGGAAGTCGTTCCGAAGACGTTCCGAGCATATTCTGCGCATCTTCCGGGCTCATGGACTTCGGTAAATCTAACGTAGAGCAAAATGACAATAGCAGAATCTGAAATCAAGCATTCCAAAACTGAAATCTGAAATCCACCGTAGAGCAAAATCAGCCAAAACTGAAAATCGGAAATCTAATGTGGAGCAAAATGACACATATAAAAATCTGAAATTGGTTTGTAAAATCTGAAATCAAGCATTCAAAAAACTGAAACCTGAAATCTAACGTAGAGCAAAATCAGCCAAAATTGAAATTTGGAAAATCTAACATAGAGCAAAATGACAAATGCAAAAGTCTGAAATGGAGCATTCCAAAAACTGAAAACTGACATCCAACATAGAGCCAAATTAGCCAAAATTGAAAATCGGAAATCTAACGTAGAGCAAAATGACAAATGTAAAAAATCTGAAATCAAGCATTCCAAAAACTGAAATCAGAAAACTAACGTAGATCAAAATTAGTTGAGATTGAAATTTTGGAAATCTAACGTAGAGCAAAATGACATATGTAAAATTGCGCTTTCGCATTTTCCCTTCAATTTCAACAAATGCAACAATCTTGATTATTGCTAATTAATTACAAATGGTCATCACAAATCACAATGGTCAAATGGGGGCAAGGCCATAAGAAGATGTTGCGTCCGAACGGCACGAACACCGGACCGAAGACGCTCAAGTGTCACGAAGGCGTTGAAAATGCTACAAGCGGGCATCATGAGCGTGCTAGCGTCTTGGGATAGAGACGAGGGCTACTCGAAAAACATGCTTGAAGACTTGATCGGGCAGTTGACGGTCATAACGAGAGAGCTCACTTCGGAGCGTGTAGACTGTAAGGTACGGAAGACATCTGGAAGACATCCCGAATACGTTCCGAGTACATTCCAAACGTCTTCCTTAATTACCTTTTATTTGGTGATTTTGCAGGATGTTCCTAAGCTTCAAAATCTGGTGGATGAGTTCTTCAAGTCACTCGAGCGCGATGGCTCACCTGACTGGCTGGTCATCAACACGCATTTGCTTTCCCACTTCCCCGACCAACTCCTCATGTATGGTCCAATACGGGGAACATGGATGTACGTGTTCGAATCATTCAACGGGAAGATTCGAAGGTGGGTGAAGAACAATGCATATCCGGTTCAGAGTGCTATGCAAGGCTTCGGGCGGTACCGGATGGTACATGTGGTGCGAGGGTTAATCTTGGTACTTCGTCGCCGGCGGGAGGCAACCACCAATCCCACCCGGCCACCCGTGCTCCGGTTCTTGACCACCGCACCGTTGAGGGCGCCGAACACCGTGGTTTTGGGAACACAAGGCAAGCGCCATGTACTCTCCCGCGCTGAAACGAAAGCGCTGGAGCTGTGGATGCATGGCAACGTGCCCCAATACCGCAAGTTGAAGGCAAAATTCGACGACTACGTCACCTACTGCAAGAGGTAAGTAAGAAATGAAACCCATAAGGTGCCCGGAAGACGTTTCATATATCTTCTAGGCATCTTCCACACGTCTTTGGTAAATACATGTCCTGACACTGTGCACGTATACATTCGCAGGGAAAACCATATGGTTCGGAGACGTATTGGCGCACATGCCGGAGGGTCTCGCCTGATGGATGTGCCGCTGCATATGCACGGTAGCGACCCCAAGGTCTGGCTCGGGAGACCATTCACGGAGAATGAAGCGGCACTCGTCGAAGGGCCTCCTCGCGTGTGTCAATCTTTCGGCTCGGTCGTGGTTCGAGGAGTTTGCTATCGCACGGCAGCTCAGGACAAGACGAAGAAAACTTGTCAACGTTACTTCCGAGCCTTTTTCTCTGGAGAAACATCAAAGGCCCGAGGAAATCGAGACTGGCCGGTGCGTCCGTGCATTACGTTTTGGTGAATGTGCGCAGAATATGTACCGAATGTCTTCTGCGTGTCTTCTCGACGTCTTCGGGGATTCTTACTATAGAGTATTGTGGCTCCAACTCGCAGGTACGCCATGGTAGATAGCATCTACAAGGTCGACTTGGCCGCGAAAGAGTACATTCTTGTGAAGGGAAAGTGGTTCCCTGAATTCAACCAAGCGACGACAAAACGGTTTGCCAAGCTAAACTCGAAGTACGGGCCGGACAATACCGCAAAGGTGGTGTACACATACGACCTGGCGGCTCTAATTATCCTGGCGGCTCAAATTGAGCACCAAGTTGTAATCAAGAAACATCCTGTGATGAAGACGGCGGTGGTATTTGATTTAAAGGCTGACTTTTTCGAGTGCATCGACGATGATGGTTCACGCCCGAAAGGTGCAAGACGCAAGAGGCGATCATGATAATACGCCGGGCATCGTACTTAGTGGTCTGTATGTTGAATAGATGCAATCGTACATGTATGTGTAGATAGACCTATCAATTAACTTAGCCGTATATTATGTATCATAGCGACAGAGCATGATGACAACCCTGAAGTTGTTAGGAAGAT
>LGRX02006162.1:0-46846 GCA_001247695.2 Cymbomonas tetramitiformis
AAGATCTTCATTAATGTGCTTTTGTCCTACAAAAGGCAAAATAAAAGACGAAACTAAAGAAAACAAGCTGTTTTCTCATTAATGCTGAAACAGTGTGAAATAACAAGAATGCACAAGAGAAACGTAACAAAACTGCAAGATCTTCATTAATTAATGTGCTTTTGTCCTACAAAAGGCAAAATGTAAGACGAAACTAAAGAAAACAGGCTGTTTTGTCATTAATGCTAAAACAGTGTGAAAAAACAAGAATGCACAAGAAAAACGTAACAAAACTGCAAGATCTTCATTAATATGCTTTTGTCCTACAAAAGGCAAAATGTAAGACGAAACTAAAGAAAACAGGCTGTTTTGTCATTAATGCTAAAACAGTGTGAAAAAACAAGAATGCACAAGAAAAACGAAACAAAACTGCAAGATCTTCATTAATGTGCTTTTGTCCTACAAAAGGCAAAATGTAAGACGAAACTAAAGAAAACAGGCTGTTTTGTCATTAATGCTAAAACAGTGTGAAAAAACAAGAATGCACAAGAAAAACGTAACAAAACTGCAAGATCTTCATTAATATGCTTTTGTCCTACAAAAGGCAAAATGTAAGACGAAACTAAAGAAAACAGGCTGTTTTGTCATTAATGCTAAAACACAGTGAAATAACAAGAATGCACAAGAAAAACGAAACAAAACTGCAAGATCTTCATTAATATGCTTTTGTCCTACAAAAGGCAAAATGTAAGACGAAACTAAAGAAAACAGGCTGTTTTGTCATTAATGCTAAAACACAGTGAAATAACAAGAATGCACAAGAAAAACGTAACAAAACTGCAAGATCTTCATTAATGTGCTTTTGTCCTACAAAAGGCAAAATGTAAGACGAAACTAAAGAAAACAGGCTGTTTTGTCATTAATGCTAAAACACAGTGAAATAACAAGAATGAACACGCAAACAAAAGGAAACAAACAGTTTCTTCATTAATGCTAAAACAGTTCCAAAAGAAAGTAAGGTAAAAAGAGTTAGAACTTACGACTTTGGAACGTGCTGGTAGGACACGTGAGTTCCGGTGTTACGCATCCACAACATCGGGGGCTCGTCTCGCAACTTTCCGTGCAGCGCGTAACTGTTCTTCACGTCCGTGCCGTCGTTCACATCCCCACGAGGATTATCCCCGAACCAGCACTCAGCAAGCTTTGCATCCTTGATTAATTCCTCAAAGTGCCCATCGAAAACTTCTTGGTAGTTGTGCCTTGTAGTGCTTTCTGATTGATCCGCCTTTTTTGCAGGAGCTTTCTTTTTTGGCATGTTGAAAAAAAAAGAGAGAACGCGTAGAGTGAGAAAAAAGTAATAAGTCGGCGCAACGCTTTGCTAGAAGCTGGTTGGGGTTTTACTGTACTTTACTTTATATTTTCTTTTCAGGCTTTTTGCTAAAATTTCAGACGGTCGGTCCGTCGAGTCGTCAGCTTCGACAGCTTTAACGGTCACAGCGCGCGCGGTTTCGATTCGATTTTTTACTTTGAGGAAACTGTAGTCTTTTTATTATTTTAATATTTTATTATATAATTTTCGATAAATAAATTTAAGTGCACCGTTAGAAGACACAACCCAGAAAGACAACACAAGACATAAAACATAGAACGCGCCAGCACGTTAACCCTTTTTCCGGTGGAAAACTATAAAAAATATGCCTTCCGTGTATAGATTTATTGACTACTTTGTTGCAGGCGCACACGATAGGGAGATGATTGCAACCCACAACATTCAACACTTGCGCTGTAACGATTGCCAGCTTGAGCAGTGGCGCCTTTCAACTCATTACAACGTGCGCAACATGGAACGTGGAAGAAGAGACCCCGGGTTCGCCAGTTGGCGCTTCGTCCGTCGCACCCGTTCGCATTTAGTTTTTGAACTGATGGCGTGCGATGGAGCCTACCCCGACCGTGCTGGCAACGAGTGGACTACACCGCGGACAATGATTGTCCCAGCAGACATTCCTGGCGGGACTCAGGGATGTCACTGGACGCTTTTCACCATGCTCAATTGTCCCCGCCGCTGGGACCAGCCGGCGTGTAACTGTTCTAGGCCGTTCAGAAACTCTGAACAGTTCGAGGAACTTTGCACCTCATGCAGATGTGAGACGTAGGCGAACATTATAGTTTTTTTAGACTGGTAACATTTATTGACTTTGTTTATATAAAATGTAAGCCGTGTACTTTTCGAAAATAAGCAAACTCGAGTTTCTTTCTCTGACCTGTCACGTCTGTGGGTTCGTTATTTTTGCGGGTCGGTACGCGCGCTGTTTCGAATTGAAAATTTATAATATTTTTTTTCCAGACAATAAAAAAAAATATTCGAACGCTAAATATACCTGCTGGCACACTTTATTTTCGAACGAGTGTCAAAAAACGAAAATACATTTTGTTTGCAGGGTTGTTCTTTTCAAACTATTTTTCGGAGGTGTTGCCTCCGGAGGTTAACGTGCTGTCATGGGGTCAAAATTTGTGAGTTTTGTTTATAAAAGCGATGGCACAGAAAAAATATTTGAACTTCCAGTTTACTACGCAAAAGGAGAAGGCTACGTTGCTTCAGACGTAATTACTAAAATATTTCGTCTGAGCGATGAACAATGTTTCACGCTGATGGACTTGGAGACTAACGATATTTTCGAAACCTCTGACCTGTACCCAGTAGAACCTGAGCATCTTTACCAGATTTTCATTGAAGATTTTGAGGTGGAAGACTCCAATGTCAAAGCTAAAACATCTTCGGACTCGGAAGAGGATGTCAGAATTACAGCCGTCAGTTCGAAGGCAAGTCGCACGAAGAAAACAGAACCAGATGAAGACACCGACAGCACACCTATTTCCGACGAAGAAGGGGTGGTCTGGCCTTCAGATGTCGTTAAGACTTCCAAGGTTCCCTTGGACGTTTCAGGGGATGTTCTTTTTGCTACGCACTTTAAAGGTGAACTTGAAGGGGGAAGGAAAGGCGTTCCAATGTTGCAATTGGACTTTTTCGTTACCAATCGCTGCTGGTCTGAACCTGGAAATACCACTTGGAAGCAGTTAACGGAGTTATACGGGAAAGGCAATGTCACCGCACGTGCCCAACACTGCCTTGGCGAGTACATTTGCAAGGAAAAAGACTGCGTTTTCTTTCAAGTCGGTGGTAAGCACTTCGTCAAACGGGTGAAGAAACGTACCTCAGGAAGCAAAGACGAGGAATACCTTGGGAATAAGGTAAACAAATACTTTCGGTTTTGGTTTATTTCACATTCCAGAAATATTCTCAAGTTTCCGCGTTATTTTTTTGTGACGTTTTCTAATATTTTTCGGGCGCGAACCAGGTTTTTGGTCCCATGTGCCCGAAGTGCCAAGTTGCTACTAAGGCTGTTTCGTGCTCAGCACGCTGCATCTGTGCTCGTGTGACATCGAATAAGTTTTCTGGGACACTTCTATTCTTTGAGCACAAGGGTGTGCACACTTGTACACCCGCGAACAAGAAAGGCAAGGCGATTCTTTCGACGGAAACGCGAGAAGCAATTGCGAAAGCCGTTCCAGCTTTTGGCCACGCTTCCACGGAGAAACTGAAACATGCGGCGACAATGCATGCGTTTCAGAAGATGCTCTCTTCCGATGAAGTTGGACTGGAAGATGTGTTCAATGTCGCTCTTGAGGTACAAGTTCTTTCCTTTTTGTTTTGCTTAGCATTTTATCTGTTTCTTAAGGTTTTCAAATTAATGTGGAAACTGGTACTTTTCTATTAGAATGCCTCGCATTTTACACGTTTCTTTACTTCTTAACATTAATGAGGAAACTGGTACTTTTCTATTAGAATGCCTCGCATTTTACACCTTTCTTTACTTTTTAACATTAATTAGGAAACTGGTTATTTATTTTTGTTGCGCTTTGAATTTTACGTATTTCTCTACTTTTTAACATTAATGAGGAAATTGGTTTATTTCTGTTGTTTCGCATTAGGTGCAAGACAACCGGGCGGTGAATGCGGCTGTACTGAATGCGAAACGTGCGCTTGGTGACCATAAAATCAACAAGAGCGCAGAAAAGGAATGTGAAGAGCTTGATCGCATTCTCAAGTCGAAGGGTTTCCGCTTGTTCCACTTTGATCGACATCCGCTGAAATACTTCATGTCTCCCATCGATTTGCCTTGGTCTCCTGCGGAGATCATGTTGCTGATGGACAGACGCATCGGCAAACCCGTTCAATCTTTCACCGGCTTACTCGGATGGTGGACACAGCCTAGTGAGGACCTCAGTCATTGAGCAGGTGAGGGTTTGCGAACCAAGTAGTAACGTGTGAGTCGTGAGTTTGTTAATCTTAGGCTAATTTTATTGTGTGACAGGTGTGTGCTGTCTTTCCTTCCTTGGGCATCGTGAAGTTGGCGACTTTCCCATTGCCCCGAGGCGAGCGAGGCGAAGACGAAGCAAAAATGTGGGAAGGCATCGACTATACGTTGGCCTTGAAGTGCAAGGAAGATGTGAACGGCGAGATCTATAGCAAGGAGCTACTGGCCAAGGAATTTCCGAAAGGAAAACCAAGCCTTCGTGCCCGACGGTACGTGCGGGACAGTGGTGGAGGTGGCTGGGCAGGACTCCGGTTACACTACAACAAGCACCTGCCACTCGACCAACGCAGGAAGACCCGCGTGACCAATGAGGAGGGCGAATGCATCGAAGAGGATTGCGACTTGCACGTGGTGAAGGCAGTGGGTAATCACTGCAAATGGCTGGAGGACGACTTCGAGGAGGAGGAGTACAATCGATTGACCAACAATTGGCTTGAAGCCCTTTCACCCTTGACGATCATGGAAAGTCGGAAGTCTTTGTTCATTTTCATCGAGCAGCAAACCAGGAAGGACGTGGAGTACAACCTGATGCAGCTTGTGTCGTTCTACGAGCGAGAGGCAATGCGCTGCTTGCATTTCTTCTCTGACAAGGGTGCCAACTTGACGGAACCTTTGATCGGACGCGAGAAGAAAGTGTTCGGCGGACTCGTCACCATGGCGGAGTGCTTCCACGTGACGGCGGTCAGTTTCATCCAGCAGTCGTACAAGTTGCAATTCATCTTGGCGGGGGGACATGAACAACGAGAGCATGGCCGCACTGGAACTCTTTACCAAGAAAGACGCGAACTGGAACAGGCTTCACGTCGAGGTCGTCACTTCGCATGTGACACGCTGAATGAGTTACAGGAGGCGTACCTGAAAACAACCCCTTCCCATCTGGATTCCCGCAACCATCGCCCGGACACGCAACGCCATTTCCCAAAGAAAAGGCGCGTGGAAGTCGACTTGACTGATGCGGCACCCGCGATCATCGCTGCCAAGCGAAACGAAGACGGCACTGCTTGGGAATGGTTGGTGGACTCGGACCGGAACAGCACCGCGGCGGACAAGGAGTGGTTCACTTCGGCGCGTGTGAAGAAGGAGCTCGTTGTCGAGTTCCTCGGTGAGGTGCACTACCATTCTACGGAGCGACTTGGCGCGAGGTTGAGTGTTGGGACTCAACTGGAGGTCATGTACCAACTGGCCACACCGCCATGGCATGCCAAGATGCTTGCCAGCCTGTTTCTCGGGGAAACAAAGTGCACCGTGTTACAGGTGAGTCACCCTAAAACTCTAGAAACCCTAGAATGAACACTTTTTGTTTCTGAAACGTGTTCTCCTAATTTCATAGTAAAGTATCATTTTGCAGGTGGGCGCCCCGACTCCGAGGCTCTCAAGGCGAAATGTTGTCAACGGCATTCTTGATCGCAGTTTCACCGTGGCCGTAGATGGCAAGAAAGAAGTTGCACATCAAGTTGTGTTCGGCTACATCGACGCGTCCAAGGAGGTATTCTTCGGAGAACGTAACGAGCAACAAGTGGCAAGACAACGCATCTCTTGTAGCTGCAAGACTTGGCAAACGTTGATGACAAGACGTGGCCGAGGAACCGCCGTGCATTGGTGCGTGCACATGTGTTGCGTGCTGAAGGAAGCCAAGTTCACACCTGGAAATTGGGTTTACCTGCAGTCGGGTTTCACTGTGAACGAAGTCCAGTACCTTTTGAAGGAAATGGCGGCGGTCCAGATTACCCCGACACCCACGGTGCAGGCAAATGGCAACGGAATGAAACAAGGTCAGTGGATGGTACTCCCTGGTTCTTGACGCCAGGCAACTTGTGCGGCAAAGTTTTGTCAACAAGGATGTGCCACTCAAAAAACTTTGGCGCGGGAGACCGGGAAGAAAGTGGAACAGCCTGTTTTGGGGGCACGTGCGCCACGCGTTGCGGTAATGGGCAAGCGCCTGGTGAATGAAGTTTGGGTTGAGACAAAATTTCAATTTTGCTTGAAGTTTGCCTGCTGCACTCGTGTGCCAGCGAAATTCATGAAAATCGCGGGCAAGCCTACCGACCTTCCGCTGCACCCGGACGTGACCTTGACGAATGAAGAGAAGATCCTCTCGGGGGCATTGACTTTCCGAGAATGATTAAGAAGACCGCATGGCAACGAGTTAGTACGCACAGATAGCTCACAGGTTAGGTTCATGGTTAAGGTGGGAACGTGTAAGCGGGAAGGTCCCAAAGGATGAAGAGCTAGGTTTCTAGTTTTTGCCGCAGCATTAGTAGTTGCTTCCATGAAATGGACCAGCCGAGTGTGTTGGAACACCATTAACTATGAGGGTATTGGATAAATTTCTGAAATGAAAATTCTTGATATTTACCACTTTAGTGAAATCCTGCTTAAAAATAAAATTGTGATTACGAACCCAGTTTTGCCTTGCTAAAGTCTCCCAAAGTACCCCACGAAAACGAGTCACATTTTGCAAAATTGCTTCACGAACTGGCCAAAAACTCATATTCAACCCTCAGAACCTCGTCAGATGTGTAAAATGGTTGACACGGTGTCTCCAATTTTAAGACTGTATTTATAGTATATTCAACTGACAAGCGGATATAATCGCACACCATATCTGAGGATTGTGAGCTTCTGTGTTTGCCTCAAATCGCTCTCTTGCCGTTCAGATCGACGAGTTCACCAGTCGTCAAAAGTGCCACCTTATTTTGCAGTGCATGCCGTTTTCGACCACCGCGCGGCATGCGCCGGGATACGGCGACATACAACACCCACCAATTAGGACCTTACACGTCGACGTATAGTACAGTTCGGTGCCCTTCATTCTAGTGTCCAGGCATAAATATCCTCACTATCTCAGAGAGCTTGTCCTGCCTACCCCAGTCCACCTGATCTGGCATGTAGAGGAACAGGTCCTTCTCCTCCAACAGTATTTCCCTGGAAGAAATGGCTTGCCATGACTGGGACCTGCTCCCTTTCACCACGCGACGCGGACCCACATCTGCCGGCAGCAGACGCATGTCTGAGGACAACTTCCCGTTCAACTGTTTGTTCTTTCATCCCAAGCCGGTCCTCCAAAACGCAAGAGGTCTTCGTCTCCTGGGTCTGCAACTCAGCGTTGGCGGCTTGCATCCCCGTGCCTGAGCACCTGCTGGGACATAGCCACTCGCCCTCTGGCACCTCTGATAATGCTGGAGTAAGGCACCATAAATGATACCTCTTGTTGCACGTGTCGCACAACAACATCTCCGCTTCCCCGTCAGCCTTCCTGCACACTTCACATGCAAGATGTTTGCTGGGCACAGCTCCGCTGCCGTCATACTGATCTTTGACATGCAGATGGCACGGCGCGATACTCTGTGACACGGTGCTCTTCTCCTTGAGTTTGGCGGCGTCCTCGAGCACCACCACACCATCCCGCTGTATCTTCACCAACTTGAGGATGGCTGGCTTGGTGGCCACTTCCATACCACTGCGAGGCTTCTAGGCATGGAGCCGATGAAGAGTCATATGGGGCGTGCCCGCTGCCAGCATCACATCCACGTAGCAATAGTGGGTGAACTTGGTGGGGCTGTTGTCACATCTAGTGACCTTGGCCCCAGTGCCAGACTCGCTCGTAGACGGTGAGCCCGAGTCGCCTCACCACGGCGATAGCGATGATGTTGCAGTTGGCCCTAGTGTCCATGAGAATTGCTCGATAAAGCATCAACTCCCTCCAGAGGACACCAGCGCGAGGCCCTCGCAGAGATTAGCGTTCACTAGCTTGCATATTGGCTGCACCTGCGCCATCTGCAAAGCCTGGTCCTCGGCGAGGTGGTCCTTCATCTTCATCCTCGAGGCCTCGTAGGCGCGGTTCTGGATGGTGCCAGCACGCACATGCCCGTGCTCATTGAAGTCCACCACCCCACAATCACTTACACAAGCAGCAGCTGCACACCTGGCTGTCACGAGGTCGACTACCCCATCTAGCATCTCGTCCAGTGGCAATTCCTGGTTGTCTGCCTGCCCCTCACACCTCGTTGTCACATCCCCTGTCTCATGTGAGACGGTGCTATATGTTATCGACAGATACGATAAAGCAAAACAAATTATCGACATATATGATATCCTCGATATTGCAAAAAAACCTATCGACAGATATGATAACCCGGATATATCGATATATCGATATATCGAGTTATCGATACCGCTCCTTGGCGCATATGTGGGCTCACACATAGGCTGGATTTCGGCTCATATATAGACTAAATTTCAGCTCATATATAGACTCATATGTAGGCTCACACATATGATGAATTTCGGCTCGTGCATAGGCTGAATTCGTGCTCATTCATAGGCTGAATACACAAGTGACCTCTCCACACAGAATATAATATGTATATAGCATATAGCATATATGTATATATCTACATAGCTCTAATGTCATCCAAATAATACATAACTATGCGAGAAAGTCACTCCGTAATTTTGTGAATTGTGGCTGCAGGTACACACTGCCGGCTTTCCAACCAAACATCTTTTAGAGTAGATGCACCCCCCTTGATGTTGTCTCCATCATCTTTCCACATGGGCACGGACTGTGCGAAAATGTCGGGTGCTTTCGACAGAAAGGAAACTACAGTAATCACTCACCTTTAAGAAAACCGGAGATTTGGGATTGCCTGACTAATTCCCGAACTTGCGTACCGCCCCGGCCGACGTCCTATGGAATCGGTAAGAATTAGCAAGTATTTTCTTTCAATCAGCCAGCAATTCTCTTAAAAGTCCAATGATAAACACTTAAAAAGGCGACATTTTCAAAATTTTCCGTGGGAAGATCAAGCGGGCGGGCGAGTTCAGGAAGGGAGAATAATTTGCTGGAAGTGACGCCCCGACTGTCATTCCTATAGTTAGGGTGTATGACTGTCACCGGTCCCGGAACCCTAGACCCCGAACATATAACGGGAAGACTGAGTATTCCGTTTACCTCTTATCTATTCTGATTATCTCACACACCGAATATACAGTCAAGCTGATATATTCAGCAGGTTTGGTACCACGCACGCTTAAATTTGACACTGCGACTTTGGCCATGATTGGCTGAACACCGACGCTTGAGATGGGGTGAGGGACCTGCGTTAGAGAGGCTTTCGGCACGGGCGGTATGGCTCGGTTACGGACACGCGGTTGATTGGACATGATTGGGTGGCGCTGACGACAGTTTATTTTCCGTGAAGTATCGTTGGGCTGGATTTTGTTGTTTCTGGTCTCCGGAACACCGTACGACATTGATCACGTCCTTTCGTCCCACACGACCGCGCACATTTTACTGTTTCCCTGATTATCCTCGGCGACCCGCCGCAACTCGCTAGCCGTCGCCCACGCCGTTAGCCTCACCTCGCGTTTTCCACCTCACCCTGTCTCTGCAGTCATTTCACTATGGGTACTACTACAAGATCTCACACTGCGGCCGCACGCCGCTCACTAGTTACAATTTTCGACGATGCCGCAGCTCGACATGCGACCACTCCAGCCACCCCTACGGTTACGGCTGCCCCGGCTGCCCAATCAGCAGGGGCACTGTTCCTCGACGCAGTCAAGCGTCTGGCAAGGGAATCCTTCGACGAGCGTGCCGCCAAGCTCGTCATCAAAAAGGTGTACGAGGACAAACATGGGCGTTTTGACGGTACGGAGTCGAACGTCAGCTCCGTTTTCGCCCGTCTGGTGCTGGCGTTACGGGACATTTTCATCACTGAGGAGTCCGCGTTTTCCTCTTTGTTCGACCTGGAGGATGCCGCCCTGCCCGTGCGCGCTGAGGCGAACAAGCTTTTATTCTCGACGCTGGAGTTTATCGTTGCTCCGGTGTCGCCCGCAGCAGACTGGATGGAGTCTTCGGCGGAGGCACACCCGTTTGATGGGAAGCGGGTGCTGCTGGAGATCGCCAGGATGCTCCTGGATTCCGGCGGACCCTTCCAGGCACCGCGGACCTTTTGGCAATCAAGATCAACCAGTTCGACCCGTCGCGGGCAATCGCCGCCTTCAACGCCGCTCTCCGGTCCGCTCGACGGAAGAGCACTCTCGACGACATGGAGGTCAAGTCCCTTTTCATCAAGTCCCTCGACCCGGTTTTCTACGCCCCGGTGGTCAACCGTCTGTTGCTACACGACCAACGTGCGGCGGAGTCCCTTGCCACCATTCAGCAATGGACCCGTGAGTGCCACGCACAACACGGGACGGATTCTCACGTCCCACCTGCTACGCGCACGTTCTCCGCCCTCACCCTGGCTGGACAGAGCGACGACGAGGATTACAAGACCGTCTTCAGCGAGCTCCGCGACCAGCTCTGCGACATGAAGAAAGAGATCAAAGCCCTCAGCAACCGTCTCGACGACACGAAGGGCTACACGCCCCGCACCGACAAGAAGAACGCCATCGGACGCGGTGGACATGGTGACGGCGTCCGCTTCGCAGCGAAGCCGCTTCCCGAGCACGGGAACTTCCCGCAGAACTTCCGCGGAAAATCTTCGGGGAAAGTGGCTTTCCACAAGCCCACCGGTACGTTCGTTCCGTTGTGCCGCCACCCGTCATGCTCCGCTACGGCGGAGAAGCATTGGCATCGAGACTGCCCGCACGGCGGGCCACGCGGACAGGTTGGGGCACACGGTTTCAGCATTTCGGACAGCGAGAACGACATGCTCGCCGTGATGTTCCAGAACGCCGTGAACGACGACGACGCCGCCCGTTTCGACGCCGTCTGCTACATTGCGGACGGCAAGCCGGAACTCTACGACACCGCCTCCGCGTTCTCCTTCGCTGTCGCCGAGGAGCGGGTGCCCGACACCATTGACGAGTACCTGGGGTACCGCCAGCCCGCTGACACCCGCCTCGGGGTTTGCGCGGTTGGTGGTGCTACGAACATCCACAACTTCAAGATTCACGACGACGTCCGTGACGACACTCTGGACGCGCCACCACCGCCGGCACCGCCCTCCGCTCCGCAGTCGGTGGTGTCCGACGAGGGGATGTACCCCATCAGCGCGCTACACGCACACGAGCCGCACGCGACCTTCATGGACAAGTTCGCGTTCAACTTGGACATCGCGGGGCCGGAGCCGACGCTTGCAATGCACCACACGGGGCCCCGTCGCGCCCGTGGACTCCGTCTCCGTAGCGACAGACGACTCCGGGGATGAGGACGAGTATCTTCCGCCACCGAGGCAGCCCTTGGGGTGCGGCAGACCGCCGATGGGTTCCGGTTTCTCTGCCCTCACCTCTCTCGCAGTCTGCCTGATGTTTGTTATTTGTGCGACTGCCGCGCCTTCGCGTGATTGCTCCACAACAACATCTTCAGCAACAGGGAGCATCGGCGACGAGGTCGGTGGTGCTGGTGTGCTGACGCCCACAGCCATTCCACCGGATCTCTACTGGCGACCGGAAGGCTGGTACGGCAGCTGGTACCGTGCTACGTACGGGTACGGGTGGACGTGGCTACCGGGCCCTCCGCAGCCACCTGAGGCAGCTCCGATCATTGCTGCGCCACCCTCACCGGGTGGTGCTCCGCCATCGCCGGACTACGAGCCACCCGCCTGGGGTGGTGGAGCCGGGGATGCACTTTCTTCTTCAATCCAACACCGGGTCGGACAAATTGCACCCGGTGCAACTGCCTGCGGCAACATCGGCGCATCTACAATTCTCTCAATTTGCTCTACGAATGATTTCACAGACAGTGGTACCAGCTCTCCTGGGCGCTGTAACAGTGGCACCGGCTCTCCCGGGCACTTTCGAAGTGGCTAGAGTTGCCGAGATTGAGAATGGCCTGCCTCCAGAGTTTAATGCTGTTGGTTCAGGTTGCCCCAAGATGGGCTTAGTTTAGGGTTGTAACTGTATCTGTATTCTGCAGTATGCCAACTGGCTGCTGGTTTCGGGAGTTACCCTGCCAGAAGGGACAGGTTCTCCTGTAGGATGCTTATTTCCACCGAAGCTGAGTAGGTGTTTGTTTCAGTTCCGTGAACACCTAGTTTGCCAGTCACCACCCTAGGTGGTGTGCTGGAAGTGACGCCCCGACTGTCATTCCTATAGTTAGGGTGTATGACTGTCACCGGTCCCGGAACCCTAGACCCCGAACATATAACGGGAAGACTGAGTATTCCGTTTACCTCTTATCTATTCTGATTATCTCACACACCGAATATACAGTCAAGCTGATATATTCAGCATAATTGTTGAATGACTTGTTTGTCTCTCAACACGCTCTCGACACATATGATGTGCGTGGCAAACCGAATATCGGTGGGCATCAACAGTTTTTTCATACCAGGTAGCTCGCGAAACAAAGCAAAGATGGCACCGTGGTTTGCGATGAAAATGATCAACTGGTGCACAAGTTTGAGCACGTCATGTTTGAAAAGAAGGCCGATCTCTTTCAGAGCCAAGTTGCCACCATGGGTACAACATAAACCACAGAAAACACGAGGGAGCACAGCGTTGACGATTTCCCGAGACTTTTTGGCAGCCTCTAATCCATCAGTGGCCACCAGAAAGACGACTTCCTTCCCAGCTATGGAGTTAATCCTAGAGATAGCACGAACTAAATCTGTGCCTAGGAAAACGTGGTCGACCATATTCACACCGGTGATATCAGTTTGTTGTGCAAGTTGGTTCCCAAATTGGGTGCAACCTACTGTCTGCAACATCTTCCTGGAAGTGCTTGGGGTTTTAGCTCCATCTGTGACCACGGTAACACCAACGTTTGCGCTTTTCAAATAAAAAGCGCGCTCCTCCTTTTGTTGCCTCTCAGCTAAGAGATAGAGTAAACCGTCCTTGCGATTGAACGACTCAGAAGCCGCCTTATTGTCTGAAAGAATGTACTCGCGCCCGGGAGGTTTCCAGTCAGTAGGGACTGCACGCACTGCGTCAACAAAATTACGAAAGGAAGGATCGTGAGTGGCACGCGCGCTGATCAATCCTTTCACGACTACAGTACCTCAGCAGTTGCAAGGTTAGCATCCATTCTTGTTCCCAAGTTCCAAGAGGAAGTAATCGAACCAACTGCCGACCTGGAAGAACCCTGATGAGCATAACCGCCAGCTTTGGTTAGAGTGAGAAGTTCAGAAAGAGTCGCTTTGGTTTCCGCAGATGCAGGTACGCTACAAATGCAGCAGCCTTTCCCAGACATCTGTAAGGCGTGATACGTTCCTCGACACAATGCGCCCTTCACTATTCTCCTACACGAAGGTTGCTTGCACATCATATGATATCCGCTTTTCACCTTCTGGCCGTGGACCTCATTGCCAAGAAAGTAAAATAAGGGGATAAGTTCGAGTGAATTGTTGGATATACCCCTAAGACCCGGGATACATTCACTCAGTGATAGTTTTCTCAGAATGTAGTAAAGTTGATAAGTCAACCCGTTATATGGGCATAAACAGTTACAGTAAGAGTGCACCAATAAGAAAACAGAGATTTCGGGGTCAGCCAGCTTTTCTCCTAAACTTGTGACCCCCCCCAGCTTCGGTACCTAAGAGAGCCGACGAAATAA
The DNA here is from genome assembly GCA_001247695.2 of Cymbomonas tetramitiformis. NCBI lineage: Eukaryota > Viridiplantae > Chlorophyta > Pyramimonadophyceae > Pyramimonadales > Pyramimonadaceae > Cymbomonas > Cymbomonas tetramitiformis. Next base: position 13,861 of record LGRX02006162.1, read on the forward strand.
GAGAAAACCGCTTATTTTGCCAGCTAGCTTTTCTCATCCTTAAGAGTGAAAAATCAGTTTTTCTCGTATTGGATTCGCAGCACATCCTCACTTCGAAAAAACCGCCCACTACCGTGATGGACGACGCGACACGTTCACAATTGCGGTAACTTATTAGTGATGTTAGGGAAGGTCTACTCGCACAAGATGACTTTTCTAACATCAAAGCCGTACTTATTTTGCTATATTTTAAGAAAATGTCCTGGGGTCTAGCCAGCCTCCATATTTCTTATTTTTGCCAATCTCTTAACTTTTAAAACCAGCCAGCTTTTCTCCTAAACTTGTGACCCCCCCCCGCCCCCCCCAAAAAAGCTGGCTGTTTTCTTAACGTAGAATTCTCTTATTGGTGCACTCTTACTGTAGGGTTCTGGTTCGGGTGACAGTCACAAACACTACCACGGGAAGAGTCACATAATCAGGCGGTGTGACTATTCCAGCACACCACCTAGTGTGGTGACCGGCCAGCCGAATTTGCAACCCTTGAACAAACACCATCTAGAGCGGTGGAAACTGAGTTCTAGGGGAAGGCCTGTCCTTTCTGGCAGCGGGCTGTTCCCAGTCAAGAGTTGAAAATCTGAAATCGGTCCGTCATCGGACCCCTCTGCGCATACAGCTACGGTCAAATTCACTGTGCAGGAGCGGCATGATGTACTCTCGAGCCACTCGTTGGCGGTTGCACTGTTGTGCTAGCCCGCAGGACAGTCATAATAGTGCCGTAAATTGAAGTTGCCGATGTCGTGATTGAATCATTCGTGGAGTCACAGAAGAAATCTGAAAAGTCTCGATCGCCGTGTGAGGGACCTTCCCCTTCTTCCTCGTCTGTAGTAGGTCCCGGTGAATAATCCGGTGACGGTGGAGCATCCCAGAGCAGCTGTGGAGGGGGCGGGTGTACCGGGACATAACGCCCAATGTTCGCATTATGAAGCCCCTGCCGAGCACGGTGCCGGCCGTGCCGGCGCGGTGGAATAACAGCCAATGCCGCAGCGCCCAAGCCGGCCTCGCAGCACGTCAAAGCCGTAGAAGTTAATGGAGATGTGCCTGTGGTCGCCTCAGCAGCACCACCGACCTCCAGGCCGGTGTGGCCCGGTGCGCATGCCTCGTCAAGAGTCGCAGCGGAGAGTGGCGCCGCAGTGGCGCAAACACAAAAGAGTGCACACACCATCACAACAATTGCCGAAGAGCGGCCAAACCCCCAAGGCGGTGTACCGCATCCCTGACGAGGTGGTGGAGGCTGCCGTACCGCATCCTCACTGTCAGTAGGGTCATACCCAGCAGCAGACTCGTCCACATCGCTGTCGCAAGAGTCGGTCTCCGACTCGGCGTGCATGTACCGCATTGCCAAGTCCTTGCCCTCAGCCGTGATCGAAAGCCCACCCATCTGCGCGATCCTGTCTGCAAAGCAGAGGTCGGGCTCGTGTGCGTGCATGGGGTCCACCGGCAGCACGACACCGTCGTCGGACGCATCCGACTCGTCAGGGTAGACATGCGTGATTGCCGCCGGCGGTGGTGCCGGCGGTGTGTCCTCGCGGACATGCGTGCAAGCGGCAGCCGAGATCCCGCTTGCCACACCACCCACTGTGAAGCCCCCCATGTGGGTGACAGGCTGACAGTAGGGTAGAAAGTCCTGCAACGCACCATCCTCCCGCTCCGGCCCGAGCCCGAAGGCACACGCCGAAACGCCGTCGGGCATCTCCGGCTTGCCCCCCGCTAGAAGGCAGAGCGCGTCGAATCTCTCGCCGTCGTGTTCGTCCATCGCCGCCTGGAACTGCTCCGCCAGTAAGTCGTTCTCGATGTCACCGAGGGAGAAGCTGCGGAAGCTTCCCCCAGCGCCGTGCTTGCCGCCATTTGGACAGTCGCGGTGCCAGTGGCGCGCGTCGTCCTTCTTGCATGTCGAATTTCCGCAAAACGGCACGAAGTCGCCGCTGCCTTTGTGAAAGGCAACGCGCTTCTTCTCATGCGACTGCGACCAGTTCCCCCCAGCCGGGAGGTCACCAACTGCAAACCGTACACCGGAGCCGCCTCCCCCGTTGCTGATCTTGTTCTTGTCCGCCCGCGGGGTAAACCCCTTGCCGTTGACCTTGTCCGTCAAGATCTTCATCTGCCGCTTCACGTCGAGGATGATGGCCGTGAGGTCGGATAGCTGCGAGCTGTCCCCGTCGGTGGTCACGGCCGCTGCGAACAGGGTACGTGTGGCAGTGTGCGTACCGGCCTGGACGCGTCGGGCGTAACACTCGATCACCCATTGCTGCATGGTCAAGAGGTCGACGGCCGCCCGCTGCTGGTGCGTGAACAGCCGTGTCTGACACCACCGGCGCGTAGTAGAACACAGGATCCAACGCCGTAATAAAGAGCTCCTTCACCTCGTCATCGTCCAGCGTGTTCCTCCTCCTCGCGGACCGCAAGGCCGCGTTGAAGTCCGTGACGGACTCCGACGGGTCGGTGTGGGCCTTGAAGCGGACGCCAAGAAGGTCCGATGTACCCTGAAAGGGTGCACCGGAGTCCAGCAGACGACGTGCGACCTCCAGCCAGATCCGCTTGCCATCCAGCTGGTGCAACGCGGCCGACGCCTCGAGCCAGTCCCCCGCCGGAGAGGCGGGGCACACGATGAGATCGAGAGTCGAAAAAAACAATTTGTTGGCCTCGGAGCGGACGGCCAACGTGGAGTCCTCCAAGTCGAAAAGCGGTGCAAACAAAACGTCTTGTGCCTCGAATGCCTCCTGGAGGGCAGGCACCAGCTTCGCGAGGAGCACCTGCGCGTTGGACTCAGTGCCGGTGAATCTCTCATGTTTCTCACGGAGACACTTTCGGATGACGTGCTTCGCTACGCTCTCGTCGAAGCGCTCACGGGTCAATGAGCGAACCCCCGCCAGGAAAACTGCCTGAGCGGAGTTCGCGGCCGGAACACCAGCAGGTGCCGGCGTAGCCGGCGTCACCGAATTACGAGCGGCAGCCGAGTCGAAAATCGTCGCTAGAGAACGTCGGCGTGACGCCATACTCGAAGTCAATCTAGTCGCAACCATGATAAAAGAGACTATAGAGACGAAGTGAGGGAAAATGGGGCGAGGTGCGGAAGGAGCTGCGGCCAAAAGTCGTAATGCGGTTGTCGAGGAAATCAAGGGAAAGCTGTGGCGTAAAAATCTCCCCACGTGCATGTGGATGCAGAGTGACGCGGCCAAGGAAAGTGGTGTCAGATCCGACCAAAATTTCCAACGTCAACCAACGCGTAGCGAGGAAAATGAAGTCCGCCTCGTGCACAAGCTTCCCGTAAATCCAATCAACCAGACATCAGCTAGGCCATACCGCTCCGCCGTGCCTCTAGAGGAGCCCCTCACTCCATCTCAAGCGTCGCTGTTTAGCCAGACATTGCCAAAATTCGCAGTGTCTAAATAAAGAGTGCGCGGGTCCAAACCTGTTGGATATACCCCTAAGACCCGGGATACATTCACTCAGTGATAGTTTTCTCAGAATGTAATAAAGTTGATAAGCTAACCCGTTATATGGGCATAAACAGTTAGGGTTCTGGTTCGGGTGACAGTCACAAACACTATTACGGGAAGCGTCACATAATCAGGCGGTGTGACTATTCCAGCATGAATGTCAGGTGCCTCCTTCAATACAGAAACATTGGAGCCCCAAGAAGTTTGCATGTTCTTTGGGAAAGACTCTGCAGGCAACGCCTTCGAGCTAGGGTTACCACTGCATGATGCGAGAGGCGGATCAAAAGAAGAATAGCCAACCATAAAAGTTGTCGCCCAAAAAAAGGCATGATTCCACGAGCCATGATCTTTGGAAGAGTCGGCGTGCACGCTTACGAGAGGAGCGTGTCGAATCCCAGCGTAACCCAAGAGTCCCAAGGGGGAACTTCGCGGTCGGATGTTGCGATCTAAAGGACCGGTTCAAGATGGATGGATGGACGAAGTCGGAGGCAAAAGATCTTAATTGGCGCGAGGCCGCGCGAACACGGGCTAACATGGCTGGTCGTTAACGAAGTAGAGGTTTACGGAACTCCAACTCCGTCAGGCTAGGTTTTACGTTTTGTTTTAGAAGTCTGCGAGCACAGTACTACAGTTTGAGTTCTCAACATGTTTACGAGCTCCCGTTGTGTGCAAGTGCGTAAGATGCTTCAGCGTTGAATTTAGGCGTATCCTACGGCCCGTATCCGGGCCTTTTCGCGCGTATCATACGTATGATACGCGCATATTTGGGATTGCCGTATCATACGTATGCCGTATACGGCCACTAGACTTGATTTCAAAATTTTAAAAAAATTTAAGACTCAAAGTTTTGAGTCAAAATTTTGCAAAATTTTTGACCCCCCCAAATACCAATATTTTGAGTTTATTTTGCGGTTCTGGAAAGTTCAGGGTCTTAGACCTTTGGCGAGCATCCAACGTCCAGAAAAGCTTTCCGTCGTGTACGGTTTACCTAAATCCAGGACGCCGGCCGCCTTGCTGTGCTGCTCACTGCCTTTTACGTAGGTTGTATTTGCAACCTCTTCTTTGGCTCACTTCGTTCTCAACGAACATGGATTTTAGCATCAATGTACACGCAGTTTTCACATTCTTACAAACGCTTTTCATATGTTATCGCGTCGTTTTCAACGTCATCGGTCGCTCCGGTGGAACAAAGCGAGGCGTCGTTCGCCACATCTTGGAGGACACTTTTGTCGCGAAGAGATCGAACCCTCTTACCTGGCCCAATGGCGATGCAGCGCCCCCTTTATACAACTTGGCGTGTCCTTCGTTTTGCGACACTATGACGCACGAAGGTCCTGAACCTTGTCGATTCATGGGCAGTAAGGCGGTGAACACCACGCAGTTGTCTATTCACTTGACAAAAGCTTGCACTGAAGAGTTGTCAGGTGTTGCAAGAGCTTGAAGACCAGAGAGATATCGTATGCCTCTTACATGGGTTTGCCTTATGCCTTGAATTTTGGAGCCTGGACAACAACGGTTTGAACTGCAATTGGGCACAGTAATATTATAAGTTCGTGAAGATCGTCATCCATCAAAGTGTGTGGATTTAGCATGCTCGTAATGTACACATCATAGAAGTATGCATGTTAAGGCACATATTGTCTACTGGCAAACTGACCACACCGACCGTGTAAATGATCCTATGCTTATTTCCCTTTATAAAAAATACAGTGACGCGTGGCTAAAAATTATGTTGCACAATATGGAAAGGGAAAGAAAAGACCCCAAAAACACCATTAATGGTTTCCCCCTCTCTCACTACACAACCTACAGGAACCTTCAAGGAAAGCAATTTAACTGGATAAAAGGGCTAGCACCATTATGGCCTCTATGGGCTATGCAATTGACTCTAAGCTCTTTCCTGAATGTGAAACAGGGTATAACAACCTTGTGTCCTCAATTCCTAAATCACTGTATGATTCAAGCAATGTTAGCAGCGCCATTCAAAAATACAATATCAAGCACACTGGTTTCTTTCTCACCCCCTGTGGTGGGATGCTGAGAAGATGGGCTGATATGAAGCACTCATTAGGTGTTAACGGGATTAAGCCACCAGCATGGTTGGAGAGTTTGGAGTCAGAAATGATAATAAACCTGGGAAACCATGACCCAAAAGCTAGATATGTTAAACAATGCTACAGGGATGCTCATGACGTTCCTGATGTAAGTGAGTTTCACTGGAAAGGCAATGGTGACAAATCTTCCATCACACTGATACGCATTCAAAAACTTGACGCGGAAACAAACACCATGCGTTCTTTAAAGTATACTCCAGACCACTTAGATAATGATAATTTTGTTATGAATGGTCAGGTGCTTCAATGCCAGTATGACCGCGAATACCAAATGACATCGGATGGCTGCATTCTTCTTCCCGTTGGAGAGACCATTGAACGTGACAACAATGACACTCCCCCTATAAATGTGAGATCAGATGTTCAAAATCTGGAAGCCCATTACGACTACATTGCGGACCGCCAAAAAGAGATTCTATTTGTCCAGCTCAGGAACCGAACTGCGGACGAAGAGAGCGCTTACAGCTGCCCCAGTAACTCGGACGAGGATGAAAATCCTAGCGATGGAAATATCATATCTCAAGACCACTACGACATGGCAAGTGACGGTTCACTATTTGCGGGGAAGAAAACGGCTTGCAGTGGTGCGGCCTATTTGCTTAAAGAAATGGGGGGCACCTTTTCTGTTAGGAAGGCCAACATCCCTGCCAGCAATGTCTTTACTGCTGATGATCGATTGATTAAAGCGGATATTCAAACACCAAGTTCTACATCTGCTGAAATCATCGGGCTCCGACTTCTCTTAGAGGACCAAAAGGACCACATACTAAAGTCTGTGACTCCAATGATACATGCTATTGACTCAATGGCAACGATCACGGCGGTAAATAAGGATAGGAAAACTGTCAGTGCTCGTGAGATGCTTCGGGAACCAAACCGACGTGAACTGCAGGCAGTCAGATTAATACTTGAGGAGCTTGGCTTCTACAGTGGAGAAGACCACAGCAGGATCATCCTTAAATGGATAAGGGGGCATAATAATGATAGACTTCACGATAGAGTTGATAGAGCAGCAAAGAGGGCCTCTTTCAGAAAAGGGGCAAACGCTCCCCGATTTGACCCATACGAAGAACTCCCCTATTCTCTCTTTTACATGGAAGTGCCAGTTGCAGGAGATATACGGAACCACGTCAGGAGAATCCAACGCCTTACTCACCTCCATACATGGAAAGTCATGTCGTCCCAAGGGAAGTATATCAGAATGCTAGAGGACCATAACGTTACTCCCACCGAGGATATCTCAAAAGTCACAGCTAAATCTTATACAGCGGCCAGAAGCAGAGAACTTTTGGGCCTTCAAGCTTCACCCGCACGGTCACATAAGTTGGGTGTTACCCCCTCACCTGACTGTCCGCACTGCCAAACAGGAACCAAGTGCAACTTCTCTCACATTCAACTGGAATGCCCGGGCCCAGGTAACTCGCTTGTATACCTTAGAGGAGAACAAGACGATGAACTCAGAAAGCATGTGGCGGCCGAGCTTACAGGGGAACCTAAGCTGTTGAACCCAGGGAAAGGCTCCTCCTTTATAGACATTTGCTCCGAAACACTTTTTCCACTTGCTGACCTCCGCGACGAAATGAAGCGGGAGCTCTACCTCCAAGCATTGCCTGAATCGGGAATGTACCGCCCATCTGCTTCCAAGAAGGGGACCATTGCTGTGACAGCACTTCCGGATGTTAACACTCAGAGCGGCAATAATGTGTACCCTGAACTCCAATATGCTAGGAAACAAGAGTTCTGGAAACTCTTGTCGTGGCACTATCTCTCAAAGAAAGAGTTTCCGTCACCACTCTCACGATATGCCACGCGTGCACATGACATTCATACAACACTTAAAGCGTGTAGACATGAGTCGGGTGACCCCAAAAACTGCTACGCCATTCGAAGAAGCCTCCTTGAAATCATCATTGACGACCGTGGGCTAAACGAGAATGGATGTGAACTGTTTTGTAACCCACTAAACTCACACCCTAGGATTCATTCGAGAAGATGTATCCCCTCAGACCAGATGAGAGCCGCCCTTCGGCCCTTTTGTGCAAATGGCAGAATTGGCTTTGATGGACTTGCATATGATGCCTATGTCGACCCTATCACCGATATGGGTAGGAATGTTTATGGGAACCCCCCGTTTGACGGGAAGGAAAGATTCTCAAACTCAGCGGTTATGGCTACCTTAGAACTCGGCCATCGTGCAGCAAACACTGTGCCAGGATTTCGAGGCAGCTGGATCCTCCCACTCTCTCCAAAAAATCAAGAAAAGTGGATTGCTAAAGGATTTAAGATGGTATTTAGATTTCCTCACAACACCATTCCTTTCATTCCACACGGCTACTGGACGGGGGATTACCCATATGTTCTCCCGGGTGGAGGATGTTACAAAGATGATTTCTCAAATGTCTGTATTATTGCCATTGATAGCCCTCCGAGCCAAGACTTTCCTGCTCATGACTGGAGTGGGACGCAGAAAAAGATTGCAAGGTGGTACATCAATGTCCTTCCTGAGAAGAAGATTACTGACAGAAGACTGAACTGCACCGGAGTTGACCCCGAGATCTGGCAGGAAGCCCTGGGTGAAAGGAAACTTGTCATCCCCGACAGCCTCTGCCCGTGGCCCCTCTCGCAGGAGAGCCGCCAGAGTGCCCACCCAACAGAATACCACGGAGGACACTGTGACACGTCCTACACGAACAAGGACAACAAACCATTTGCAGGGACTGTAACGTGGCCCAAAGAACTTACATTGATGGGATACCTTCCGAAGCACTTTGGACAGGTTCTTAGCACCATAGGGGTTCACCAGAGAAGACTGAAGCCTCTCCTCAAGAAGCTTTCCAGGCTGTGCAGATACCACACCCGCATTAGACGTGACGCCTTCCTTAATGGTCATGCTAGGGTCGAGATCCATGACCCTTTCAGAACCACTCTTAGCCGAATTACGGGTATCACTGAAGAAGAAGCTGTTGAAAGAGCAAAACATGTTGCTGGATGTGACACACCGACAGTAAATTCTGTCACTTGTCACTTCCTATAGTAGGCTGGGTGACCGTCACCAGTAGACGGGAAACACCCGTTAGTATTTATGTATACCTCTTTTATCAATCTGAGACTTTTTACCGTTCTTATATCGAAACCCTTAACTCAGGGTTTATTCTCAGTTATCCGATATATACACACCCGACTATATATCTGACAGGTTTGGCCCCACTTACGCTTTATTTAGCCACTGCGACACCGCAAGGATGATTGGCTAAAACCAGACGCTTGGGATGGAGTGAGGCGCTCCGCGCGTGGAAGTGCCGGCAGTCGCGGGTATGGCCAAAATTTTGTAGGTTGATTTGCGGCTAGCTGTAGGCCTTTGAGAACATCTTTTCTACGGGATTTAACGCTGGGTTGGTTTACGCATTCTGGTTGGTCACCACACCGTTTCGTATCGGCTGCCATCTACCACACGACTTCTCGGAATTTCTGCTCTCTCACGGCAACCGTATCGACGACCCGCCGCGTTTCTTGGCCGCCCAAGACTACCGCATTTTTTCCACGTCTTCTTGCCTCACTCCACCCCTGTAGTCTTCTTCATCATGGTCGCTTCTACTAGATCTACAGCTAGCATGGCGAATCGCCGCCGCACATTAAGCACGATTTTTGATTCCGTTGCTGCCAGGCATGCCAACACGCCCGCGACCCCACCAGCGGCACAGCCGGACGCTAATTCGGCGGGTCGGCGACGTTCTTAGCATCGGTACGCACTTTACAGCGGGAACACTTCGACATGAAGGTGGCGAAGCACGTCCAGCGCAAGTTGTTCGACGGCAAGGAGGGGAGATTTTCCGGTGCGGAGCCCCACGCGGCGACCATCTTCACGAGAATGGTCTCTGCCCTGCAGGCAGCATTCGTCACTGAGGACATCGGTTTCTTCCCGCTCTTCACGCTGGACGACGCTACTTTGGCCGTCCGCGTGGAGGCCAACAATTTATTATTCTCCACGATCGAGCTGCTGATCGACCCCTCGTCGCCCGCAGCGGACTGGTTGGACTCGTCCCACGCCAGCTTCCCGTCAGACGGTAAGCGTGTCCTGCTCGAGTTCGCCCGTCGGATGATCCCGATTGGGGACCCCTTCCAGGGGCAAGCGGACATGTTTGCCGTCCGCATCGCTGCGGGCGTGGACCCTCATGGACCCATTGAGGACTTCAACGCCGCGCTCAAAGCTGCAAGGACCAGGTCAACGCTCCAGGACGAGGACGTGAAGTCCCTTTTCATCAAGGCCCTCGACGCCACCTTCTACCAGCCGGTGGTGTCCCGTTTGCTTCTTCACGACCAACGAGCCGCCCACGACCTACTCACTATTCAGCAGTGGGTGCGGGAGTGCTACGGCGAGCACGTGCGGGCGGGCACCGCCACCGCATCCGCACACCGGTACTCCCACGGCACGCACTTCATGGAGAAGGACGTTGATGGGTCGGGTGCGGCGAGTGAGATCGCGGACTTGCGGACGATGGTGCTCGACTTGAAGAGACAATTGGCCACCTTCCTCGTCACCGCCGAGTCCGAACCGTCTTCGCGGGGGTTTACCCCTCGCGCGGACAAACCGGACCGCCGCGTCAAGACCCGTTTCGCGGCCTCACCCCTCCCCAAAGGGGGGAACTGCTGGTCGCAGTCCATCTCCAGGAAGGTGGCCTTCCATCGCGACACCGGTGCGACCGTTCCCTACTGCCAGAATCAGGTGTGCGCTAAGGGGAAGGCGCGGCATTGGCATCGGGACTGCCCGAACGGGGGCAGGACCGGACTCTCGGCCTACGCCTTCGCTGAGGAGGCCGAGAGCTCCGTGTTGGCCGCGAAGTTCCAACACGCCATCGACAACGACGACCCCGTGGAGTTCGACGCCCTTTGCATGCTTGCGGGCGGAAAGCCGGAGGTCTTCACCGATCTATCCGCATGCTCTTTCTGCGAGGAGGACGGTGAGGCCCTTGTGTCCGCCGTCACCGAGTGCCGGAATATCCAAGTACACTAGATATCAGAAAGTCCCGTACTCGTGTGGATAAACTCTCCAAGATAAATAAACCCTAAGCTAGATATACCCGGAACGGTCTCGGACGGTCTCGGAGTCTAGCCTACCTGTGACACAGCGTGTGTCACAGTACGAACCTACAGATCAGTCAACAGTCCAGTGTTGGTCCTAGGGATCTGTCATAGGGGCCTGACCGGGACTCCCAGTCAGGGCTGCCTATACAGATTTCAGCACACCACCCCAGCACTGTGGGTGGTGACTGGCTAGGAGAGTCAGAAAATGTAAGGCTGTTAGTGTTAGGGCAGGAGCTAGGTGACAAGTCTAACTGCCAATCCAACTGTGCTATTCTGATACACAAATTGAAAACCTCTAGGTAGCACGTGAACAAAAGCATACGGGCAATTAAGGCACCGCTAAACAAGTGAAAGGAACCGTGCTAGCAAGTCAGCTTGAAGATTGTAAAGTAGTCAAAGCAAAACATAAACCAGATTGAAGAAGTCCTTGGGTCACAGGAGTTCTGCACACCACGATGTTGGTGTGCCTCCAGAGTGAGCAAGAAGTCAATCGACAGCACCAAAGTAGTCAGCGGTGGCCTCACGGAAGTCCATCCCATAATAGGAAGTAAAGAAACCAGCTCCATAATAGTGCTCAGCATCAAGAGGACCGCTCTCATGTAAGGCCATGCCGTAGTAGAATGCCATGCCGAAGCCCAAATCCGTTTGAGCTAAATCCTGAAATGCTAGCAGGCTCAGAGTGTCAGGAGGCTCGGGCGGCTGAAGCGGCGGCACATCGTGAGCCAACAAGAAACCCTGAGCCGGGATCACAGAATCAGCAAAATCATTCGTAGAGTAAAATGACGGAGCTTCCCAATCGAGATCACCACCAGGCGAAGGCATCTCCGTAGCCGGTGCACATGCCGACACAGCAGAAGCTGTGGAAGCCGAAACAGATACACCTGCAAACGAAATGCACAATAGAGAAAGCACCGCGAGAGCGCCGATTGCCGGCGTGCCAAAGCCGAAAGGCGGCACACCGCATCCGATAGCACCGGACGGAGCTCGCGGCTTCACCGCGAAAGTACCGTCGGCGAAATCCTCGTAGTCGTCCGTGTCATAGCCTGTCAGGTCAGACGGGTGGACGGCGGCGTGATTCACCGTCTGTACGAAGCCTCCGAACTCACCGCACGTCGCCTCCGTGGTGGTCACCCGCGCCGATTGAGTTGGCGCGGGCTGTACATCCTTCACCTGCGAAACAGGCATAGCAGGGGCCGGCACGGCGGACGCCGATGCCGCCGCACCACCTGCCGGAACCTGCCCCTCCGGTGTGATCCCCGCCGCAGCGGCAGGGCCACACACCAGAGCCGACGCATGCTCCCCAACCGCACTCCCAGGAACAAAGGACGCGTGAGTGTAGTGTACCTTTCCTTGGGCGGCCTGAACCTCAGAGGTGAGGGCATCAAGCCGCCGCAAGATGTCCTCGTCGTCGGTCCCGCCAGAAGGCGGAGGCGGCACGGAGAAACCGTAGGCCGCCACGTCGATCCCACCGACGCCGTCCGCGGAGAGCACCGCGGGCGGACCATACGCCAACGCCGCATGCGAGAAGGCCTCCGGCCCAATGTCTGCCGCGTCCTGGAAGACCTGCACGAGCGCTAACGCGTGCAGGCCCTCCGCGTCCTCCTGCTCAATGGGAATGCAGAAAGCCGCAGCCGTGGCCGGCGAGTGCTGGCGACCGCCAAGCGGGCAGTCGCGGTACGGGTGATATACTTCACCTTTACCGGCCTTGCGGCAGCGGTGGCACAGCGGCTTCGCTTTCATGCTGTCGCGGTCAAAGCCGACCGCGGGGGGGCTGCCTGCACCCACGCGAAACCCCCTCGGATGCTGCTTCCCCCGATGCTGCGGCTGCGGCTGCTGTCCCCCGCCCGCACGGCCACTTCGCACCAAGGCCTTTAAGGCCGCGATCTCCTCGAGGAGCACCGCGTACTCCGACGACGTGACCAGAGCGGAGGGCTTACCGTCCATCCCCAGCACATGCTTCTCACGTGCCGACGCCCCCTCGTCCGACTGTGCCCATGCCTGGAAGATGGCCACGACGAGAGCCTGCAGCGAGCGGAGAGTAACTCCGCCGAGGTCACCCGCAAGCGGATAACGCACCTTCACCGCGGCGTAGAAGACCGGGTCGAGGCGGTTGTACAATGAGAGCTTGCGGGTTTCGTCGGTGGGTCGCCAGTCAGGAGCGCGGTTATCCCGCACCAGACGTTGCTCGCGAGCCAAGATCGGCTGCGGGTCAACGCCCGCGGGATAACGAAGAGCCGCGTGCTCCTGCTGGTGACTCTCGCGTAGGGTTGCCGGTACGCTCCCCTTGATGATGTCGATAAGGGCACGACGTCCATCTCGGTCAGCCGAGGAGTCCGTACCGCGAAGCCAGGTGTCCGCCACTGAGTTGCGCTCCACGACGAGGGCCAACACGTCGTAGAGAAGCCCATTAACCTTCTCGATAACCAGAGAGGTAGGGTCGTCGAGGTCAAAGGGGGTCAAGTCCAGCCCAGCGGACTCAAACTCGGTCCGAAGCTGCACCACCAACTCGGAGAGACGGTCGGTGTCGTCAGTACCACGATAATGATGTTTCTTGGACCCAAGGATATCCTCGCGGATACCCTTGGCCCAAGCCCGATGCAAGCGCCCCTTGTACACCGCGTCAACCGTGGCATGTTGGTCGACTAGGTGCTTCCGCAACGCGACAGCACTGTCGGAGTTGCTGGAAGCAGCAGGGGGCACCACAGGTGGGGTGCTAGCGGTCGGAGTGTCCCGAACCGCATCCAAAAGCCGTATCGAGGCGTCCAAGTCGGAGTCCCTCAATAGGCGTTTACGAGCTCGTGTAGATGCTGCCATACTGCAGAAAGCCAGAGAAAAGATGATGCGCGGCTGCACGTCTGGGTGTTGTGGTGGAATTGTAGGAAAGGCGTAACGGCAGAATGTGCGGAGAGGCGAAACGAGCGTGGGGCACTTGCAAATGTCGTCGTGGTCGAAGGTGTCCGGAGCACCAGCCCAAAATACGTAAGCCAGCGGGATCAGGGCAGGCAAAATAACGTAGATGGACATTGCCAAAACTGAGCAATAGCAACGCGCGGTGCCCATGACTCGCAGCCGCAAAAAAGACGTCTACCGTAAAGCCATGTCCCAAATCCTAGGCGCACCCAAACGCGCAAGTGCGCACCACCTCTTCAAGCGGCTGCTTAGCCAATCATGGCCAAGATAGCAAGTGGAATGAAAACGTGGATGGGGCCACGACCTGCCGGAATATCCAAGTACACTAGATATCAGAAAGTCCCGTACTCGTGTGGATAAACTCTCCAAGATAAATAAACCCTAAGCTAGATATACCCGGAACGGTCTCGGACGGTCTCGGAGTCTAGCCTACCTGTGACACAGCGTGTGTCACAGTACGAACCTACAGATCAGTCAGCAGTCCAGTGTTGGTCCTAGGGATCTGTCATAGGGGCCTGCACCGGGACTCCCAGTCAGGGCTGCCTATACAGATTTCAGCACCGAGTTCTCTCAGATGGCACGCACGGCAGGAGCTACGACATTCAACGTCAGCACCTTCACTGCCGACTTGCCGGTGGTGTCGGAGCCGCCCGCGCACTCCCCGCCCGCGTCGGTTGAGTCCGAGGAGGAGTGGACCGGTCCGCTGAACCCCTTTTGCCCTCCCGTCACCCGCACGTTTGCCGATTTCATTGAGAGCACGGGGATTGCATTGGTGCCCGACGAGCCGGCCCCGAGCATGAATTTGCTCTCCGCGATTGAGGAGCCGGAGCGCGCGGTGGAGTACAAGCCCGCAACCTACGTCGCGAGCGACGGCGACGACGAAGATGCCTCGGTTGAGCCGCCACAGCCGCGGTACGGCTGTGGGAGCGGCGTTCCGAGGTTCGGGAGGTCTCTCCTCACTTCCTCCTTGGTGTGTGCGCTCTTTGTGATTTGTGCCACCGCCGCACCGCACGCCGTTGCCGGTGTCGGTGGTGCCGGTGCGCGCACATGCACGGGTCCACCGGTCGGTGGTGCTGCGTGGACTGACTCGGCGGTCCCGGCTGCGGGGGCTTCGCCAACTGACGTGGTTCATGACGTACCGTGTGCTATTCCGCCTCGTCGCCAGCGGCGGGAGCAGAGACGGCAGGGACTCTACATGGCTCCGATGCCGTGGCATCCCGGGCCGCCACCGCCTGCCGAGTTGTTTGTGGACGGCCCTCCATTGTCACCGACGTCGTCTTCAGATGACGAGGCACCACCATCGGGCAACACTTGGCAGCACCCCGGTGCAGTGCACGAGTGCAGCCTCCCGTGATCGAGAACTCATCAATTTCTTCTACGAATGATTCATCACCGGCCCCGGAGGCCGGCAACTACCTCACCCTCACGCTGCTACGAGCCGGACCGCCAACTCCGAGAACCTCTAGTGGCTGAGTTTGACCACGCCGTGCCTGCCTAGAGATTAGCTATGCAGTAGCTTGCTAGATGTGCAGAGGAGCTCTCTAAATTTTGAGTTGTGTTTAGGGTTTTAGCAAAGTAACAACAGTATCTGACAATCTTGCTGTGACCTGGGACCGCCCTGACCAAGAGTACAGGCCCCTAGTTAGGCTACAGTTTCCTCCTGAAGTTGAGTAGGGAGTTTGTTTGCTTAGTTTCACTACTAGCTCCGGTCACCACCCTAGGTGGTGTGCTGGATGTGACACACCGACAGTAAATTCTGTCACTTGTCACTTCCTATAGTAGGCTGGGTGACCGTCACCAGTAGACGGGAAACACCCGTTAGTATTTATGTATACCTCTTTTATCAATCTGAGACTTTTTACCGTTCTGATATCGAAACCCTTAACTCAGGGTTTATTCTCAGTTATCCGATATATACACACCCGACTATATATCGACACATGTTTTTCCTCGACCTCCCTTTGAATGACTATCATTTCCACCCTTTCTCTTCTCTTCATTCAGGTGAACACTTTATTAACACTCCCCCGCCCCCTCTTAGGTAGAAGGCCCCCCCCTCTACCTTAGCCCCCTCCACCCCCACACTCCGCTCCCTCCGCCCCGCCTTCCCGACCCTCCACCACCGCCCTTCCTCCGCCTCGCTTCCGCCCTCTTTTTCCACCACAGATGCAGCCTCGCTCCACTTCCACTTCCTCTGCTGCTTCTCCGCCGGCACGACCTTTTTAGCGCTCTGCGCAGTTTTGCCATGCCGCGGTTTCGTCCTAGGTTGATCCGACCTAGATGAGCCCCTCGGGGCGCGCTATGAGGATGATTTCAGCTCCCTCTATTCTAAGGGGCGTAACCGGTTGACCCGAGGTCTAACTGGTTTGAAGTGATTAGTGCAAATTAATTAACTGGTTGGGGTTAGTTAGTTGATAACTAAAAAATTGATTAGCTAGCTACAATTGGTTAATTACTTTTATTGCACTAGTTAATTGGTGGTTTAACTGGTTACAACCAATATTGAGTATGGGGATACAGCGGCATTAAATGTTGCTCATTCGAGGTCAAACTCGACCCATTCGGATATACATATTATTTGTGTCAGATGTCATCATTACTCTCTGGCAACCTGAGATACTTACTTACTTGTGAGGTGCTTTTAAGTGAGAGTGAGAGGACAAGCTGAGGGGGGGCTGAGGGGTCAACCGGTATGTGGTGTAGACACCAAAGGCATGCACAAACGTATTTCAGAAGAGAATAACACATACATATTATTACTTTTCTAATGTTTTCTAACACACGACCCGGGGTTTTCTGGGCGATCCTCTGCGTCGTTCCGTCTCTTGTAGTGACTGGTAACGAGAGTGCAGAGCATGTGCCAGGGCAGGCTGCTATGGTGTCAAGCGGAGCCTTCACCCTTCTAAGTGCTGAGGAGAGGCCTATACTAGCTTGCTCAGTGATTTCTATGTTCTGACTCTAACACCCTATGAGTGCCATAGTGCACTTGCACATTCTACTTATGCCTCCGCCACATCAGTCGCCTCGGTCGCGCCCTTGGCATCCACCTCTGGAACAGATGACTGCCAAGGATTGTAGTTGACCGCGCACATCAAGGTTTCTTGAATGGTCTCGGACTTCATGGTCTGGGCGTCCTTGCCATGCATCTTCCCAGCACCAGAGAAAAGCCGCTCCACACCAGCCGATGATGCAGGCCGGCCGTGGAATTGGCGCCACATCATGCAGACGCGTGGGAACTTCTTCTCGTTCTCGAACCACCATTCAAGGATAGCAGTGTCCACCGGCGCCTGCTTCAGTTCCAGATACTTTTCAAGCTGCTTCACACTTTCAGTGTGAGGATCATCCTCATCATCGGCTTCCGCCTCCAAAAGGGTCGGCATGTCATCGTCGTCACTCGCATCGCCCTCGGAGTCACTGTCGCACAGTAGGGAATGCTTGCGCTTGCTACCCACGGCGGCTGAGGGAGCTGCTTGGGCTTTGGGAGTGGTGAGGGGAACGGCGTAGTGTGCCAAGTACTCCTCTCGCACCGACTGCAAGACCTTAGCCTTGTCGTAGTTCTCAGAACCCTTGAACTTGAAGCGGTTGAAGCGAGGGTCTAGCACGGTACTGATAGCCAACTTCCTGAACCTCTCGATCTTGCGCGTAGTACGCGTTGCAGCTGCATCGGTAGCTCCCTCCACCGGCTCGGCTTGCAACTCGGTGACCCACCGCTCAAAGAGGTCCGCGTGCACCTTCTGCCTCCCGACACGCACCGGCTTAGATAGCTTGTGCGCCGGCACCACCGTGTCGCCCACTTTCACAGCCTTGGTATCCTCGAGCTTGATGATGACCTTGTTCACCAACGGAAGAATCATGCCTGCACATCGCAAAAGCACACGATGTTAATGACGGCTCAAGTGGCTCGGGGCGTTAGGCTACAAGTGTCTAGGTTATTTTGAGGGGACGCTGAGCTGAGGGGAGACCGAGCTGAGGGGGGGGCTGTGATGAGGGGGGGCGCGAGCTAAGGGGAGGCTGAGCTGAGGTCGGCGAGCTGAGGGGGGCTGAAATGAGAGGGGGGTGAGATGAGGGGCGGCTGAGCTGATGCCGAGGGGGCCGAGATGAGGGAGGGCTGTCAGTTCGGCGATCCGAGGGGGGCTGAGATGAAGGGGGTGAGATGAGGGACGGGCCGAGCTAAGGGGGCTGAAATGAGAGGGGGCTGAGATGAGGGGAGGCCGAGCCGAGGCTCGGCGAGCCGAGGGGGCAGATGAGGGCGGGTGAGCCGAGGGGGGCTGAGATGAGGGAGGGCCGGAGCCGAGGTCGGCGAGCCGAGGGGGCGGAGATGAGGGAGGGCCGGAGCCGAGGTCGGCGAGCCGAGGGGGCGGGAGCCGAGGGGGCGGAGATGAGGGGGGTGAGGATGAGGGGCGGGCTGAGCTGAGGAGTGGGCCGAGATGAGGGAGGGCTAGCTGAGGTCGGCGAGCTGAGGGGTGCTGAGATGAGAGGGGGGTTGAGATGAGGGACGGGCTGAGCTGAGGGGGGGCTAAGCCGAGTTCAGCGAGCTGAGGGCTGATCGTGGGCAAAGTGCCATCTGCAGCTGTTTCCCGTGCTCTGGGGCTTCTTCGTGGGGAGGGAGTATTCACGCTGACAGGTATGAAAGTCTTTCATGTTGGCACCTCCAATTTGGTGGAAATGCGTGGTCATGCCCTTGATCTTCTTGGCCACTACGTCACACCCTTCCGTCTCGTAGAACAGATTAGCTGAGAGCTCGATCGTGTGGGGACCACAATCACCGGCGCCATCCCCCAACTTCTCCATGCCATTGACCATGTTCGCACCGTTGTCGGACACACAGTCGAAGACGCCCATACCTGGTTCAGTGACGGGGTAGTCCGCTGCAGCAAGCTCGGCGGTCAACTTGATCTCGATGTTCTCCCCAGTGTGGGTGTCCTTGTCAAAGGGAACAGCGGTGACCAGCTCTTCGCAGACATGAAAGCCAATGGGAGTGTGGTGGTACTTGTCGGTCGGGGCGAAGGAGCGGTCGATCGAATATTGCAGAATGGCCATGATGGAAACCTCCCCATCAGCCCAGATGTCGGCACCCACACAAGGCTTGAGGCCTTCTTGGCGCCGGAGCGAGGACTTTACCAGAACACGGTCCATTCCTGCACGGCGCACCCGGCACAATACGCTTTGAAGTTAATAATTGAAAGAAGGACAACTTGACAAGCGACAAAGGGAAAGGGAAAAGAGAAAAGAGGGAAGAGGGGAAGAGAGGGAAGAGAGAAAAGAGGGAAGAGGGGAAGAGAGAAAAGAGGGAAGAAAGGAAAAGAGGGGAAAGAAAGAAGTTAGAGGGGACGGGAGGAGGTATTAAGTACGGAGCGTGCGACCGCAGGGATCCCGCGTAGTACTATCCCGGGGGGAGGAGCCTTTTACACGAGTACGGTTGTGAAATGCAAACCACATACCGTCAATGCTATGCAGATTCACTTCGCCTATAACCGAAACATAAGTTGCAGACGGCTGTCGGCAAATTGTTTGTTGATACCCGCAACATATACAACCGACTCCGTGTTGCTACCCGCAACAGATACACCAGACTGACTGCTGAAGCATGCAGCAGACTGACTACTGATACCTGATAGCATACAACTACAGACCGGCTGTTATATATCAAGGTTGTCACGAATCGGATCTGAAATCAGTCTTATCGTCGAATAATCAGCCAGGTAATCAACTTGATTGTCTGATATGATCGTCTGATTATCTGATGCATCACTACTAAGCACCTGATAATCTGATCTGATCGTCTGATAATCAGACTTTGTCTGATTGACAACCTTGTTATATATATCAAAACATACAGCAGAGTGATTGTTCATACCTGATAGCATATCGCACACCGGCTGTGGTTATATCAAAGCATGCAGCAGACTGATTGTTCATACGTGATAGCATATTGCACACCGGTTGTTGTTATATCAAAGCATGCAGCAGACTGATTGTTCATACCTGATAGCATATTGCAGACTGCCTGTTGTGATATCATGCAACATATAGGCGGCTCATACCTGATAGCATATTGCAGACTGCTTGTTGTTACCCGCAACAGACATCACCGACCGACCGTCGGCTATTGCTATCAGCATAGAACATACTGCCGAAACCGATGCAGCAACCTATTACCTAAACCATATGCAAATATAGTTCTCAAGTTCTGTGATGAATATTAATATCAATGGTGTACGCGGACAACCGATATGCTTGCGGAGAGTTGAACAGTAAATATTTAGGGTTTCAGGGGAACAGCTGTCTGTGCCGCCCGCACGGCTCCAAAATACGAGTGCCATTGTAACCTATTGCAACATCGGTTTTAACATGTTGTGCGGACCACGCGGTGGGCCGTCCACATCTCAACACATCGAGCTCTGCTGACCGTAATCCGTCGTCGGAACGGTTCCGTAGATCGGTGCCTGCCGCGTTGCCGCCCGCGCATCTCCGCAGCCCCTCCGCGATCTAATCGTATTATAAAACGACTTTACAATCCTACGGTTTAAACGTGCAATACAACCATGGGACATCCACACACACACACCCACACACACACATACTCCATACATGCAATACAGCAATGAAACCCTAATTCTACGCTATGCATCTTGCACTCACTTTAAACTAAGGAAGGATGCGAACCTTTGCGTGCCATACGCGATATCTCTTTCTTCGCTTTCGTGTGGTCTGGAGGATGATACGCCCCACGCGTGGCGTCCCTCCAGCTGAGGCGGAACTCGTCGTCCTCCAGCAATGCCCTAGGGCGCTTCCTCTTGGCGACCCAGTAAGATATCTTCTCGTCAATGTCGTTCTTGCGCATCTCACTCCAAACCGATCCCTCCTTCCCTGTGAGCGTGTTCGCCTGGTTGTTGCCACGCGCGACTTCACCTGGGTCTAGCTTCACCTCCTTCTCCTGCCGTATTTTCGCGTCCACCTCCTTCCAGATGTCGTTGTGCATGTACAAGCAGTGGTTGTTGAGCCCACTAGGGCATGCGCTCTTAGCGATAGCCCCCCCACACTCTTTCTCAGGGTCATCCTTGGAGGGCAAGGTGCAATAGACATGGGTGGAGTTGGCGACGCCCTCCTTGAAATACGCCCACCAAGGTGAGGTACGCTTACTCTTTTTTTGAAGCGTGCGCGCCTCTTGTTGCTTGCGCTCCTCCTCGATGGCGGCCTCCCTCTTAAGCGCCACCGCAGTTTCCGCATCTCGCGCGGACTGCAACTTCTTAGCCAACGTCGAAGCCGCCTCTTCATTCTTCTCAAGTTGCTCCTTGTCGAACCTGCTGATGTAGTCCTCAGCACCTGCAACCATGCCTCACACCACGCAACCACACAACAACGTTCCTCATAATAAACTCGAGTAATCTTGTACTTTTACAACTCAAAAATAGGCGAGATCTTGCACAAGCGAGGTACATCTTTCGAATGAGCTTAGGGGTTCGTTTTGTTGAGTTATGATAACTCAGAGATCGACGCACCTGCAAGGTGCTCAATCGGCTCCCACGTATCATCCTTGGCTTGATAGCCTTTCCATCTCACCAGCCACTCGCGTCGGCCTCTTGTCCACCGCATGGCGAGGATGTCCTCAATGAGGTACTCTTCCGATCCGCTTGCGGTATCCGCCAAATGCTTCCGAGTTCGACGTATTCCCCCCTTCTTACCGTCCACGACAACCGAAGCATTGCCACCCTCACCTCGAGGACCGCTTTTTGAAGCTGCAGTCGGAAGCTTTTTCTTTGTTCGCCCCATTATATCCAACACACTTTAGCGCGGTATATCTATATCCACGCAACGGACAGTTCTGCAGAATTTGTGAGTTGTGTTTGCGACACTGTTGACTGTAAGGTGTGTGTAAAGACGACAAATGGCTTCGTGAAAACGCTCGACACTCGACTGCTGCTCATGACACTCGTGTCGTCTCGCGCGATTAAGGTGTTCCTAGCGCTGACCGCTGAGGCTGTGTCGAAAATCAGAGATCTCGATTTTTCGATTTTCCGACCGATCGCGATGGGCGACATGGGTGATTAACCGGTAATTAATAAATTTTGAGGGGGTCAGCTCGTTACTGCCACTAAGTAGTTAATTCGATTAATAAAATTAATTAACTAGCTACAACCGGTTAGTGCGAATTAATTAACTAGCTAGGGTCAGTTAGTTAATAAGAATGGAATTGATTAACTAGCTAGTAACAATAACTGGTAGTAACTGGGTCTAACTAGTTAACTGGCCTAACTGGTTACTACGGTTACTCTATTCTACACTTGCCTGCTTGCAGGATTACAGCGGACTCATGACATTGTCATTATTCTCAGCGTAAATGTTATATTATTACATATTGTGCGGTGAAGTTTATTATCTGTAAATTGATTGTGTCAAATAATAAGTCATCTCGTTGCAGATCGTAACATCGTGTTGAGGTGTCGT
This sequence comes from Cymbomonas tetramitiformis, assembly GCA_001247695.2. Lineage (NCBI taxonomy): Eukaryota > Viridiplantae > Chlorophyta > Pyramimonadophyceae > Pyramimonadales > Pyramimonadaceae > Cymbomonas > Cymbomonas tetramitiformis. The sequence goes on from LGRX02006162.1 coordinate 35,891, forward strand.
ATATATCACCTTGCGGTATATCTATCATATGTCACCTGCGCACCGCCCCAATATATGAGACTCCCCGGCTCGCCGCGCATGGCACCATTGGATCTCAGCATCTCACGCACCGCGCATGACACCGTTGGATACATTCTCGTTGTGCCAATCCTCCATGTGCCCCGCTTGAGACAACTCAAAATTTTGACCCCCATTTAGTTAATTTTTACAATGAATCAAGTCTAACGGCCACTAGCACTAAGGATGCAGGCAGCCGGGGCACTCGAATAATGACTGTTCAACTGTCTCTGTCGTGTGGTTTTCTAATCGGCTACGGCTACAGAGCCGACAAATGACACATTTGTAATGGAAACTCGGCCGCTGCACTGCGTGTGGAAATTATAATGACATACGACTACCCTGTACTACCCTAGCCCAAGTAGGTACCCACAAGGTCCCACCTCTCCCGGATGCTATCCCAAGGGGTACCCACACTCCCGACACCACGAGACATAAAATATCCGGCTCTCTCACTCAGAGTTAGGCTACGGTTCAAATACTTAGCTGGGGCTGAAACCCTCCAAAGCTACAGGATACCTGCTCATCGCAAGTCAGGTACGTTGGCAATGCGCCAACACCCAGCTAAGCCTACTGTGCAGCACTCAAAGCAGGAACTAGCATGAGGGTCCTTCGCAGGCCCCCATGAGGGATAACTGTTGCTAGCCTCTGCCAAAACAGTCAGTACTGCACAGGTGCAATGCCGCAGCCTACTCTCTACGGAGCCTAACAAAGATCCGTCTGCCCTTCTGCGGGCCAAATAACAATCTTCCATCCCATTGCTGCTAGCGCACTCCGATCACCGCTGCCACGGTGCTACCTGCTCAAGGGCGGGGGGCGGGACTTCCACACAGTTAATCAGAACACGGCAAGAAGCCTTCTCAGTCACTGAGACGGCTCTTATGGCCTCCGACCGATTAGAAAACCTCAGTTTTCAGATCGGTTCCCGGTGACTGTCATACTTCCAGTCACCTGTCACAGATCAGAAAACTCTCAGTTTTCTAATCGGCTACGGCTACAGAGCCGACAAATGACACATTTGTAATGGAAACTCGGCCGCTGCAAGCCCCCAAAGATCACCACAAAGCAGTGCGGAAAAGGGGCAAAGAAACTCAACCAGCATTGCAACTCGGCAAGACCGCCCTGCCGCCTGCCGAAACCGGAAGCCCAACCTGCAAAATTTACCGACAGCATTAAGACAACACAGCAAAAACAATCGGAGTTAAGCACTCACATCGACACTCCGTCAAAACATCAAGACTCACAATCGCGGCAACGACGCCAATACGCGTCCGCGAGCCACATCGCCCCAAGAAAGCTTCTACGCATCAAAGAAGGCACTCAATTTGAAAAGCACTCAAACAAAAACTTCACACAATTCACACCACGCGAGACTCGTGCTCGCTTACAACGGCATCACGCCATACAAATTAGGGTTCTTCGAAATTCATTCCTACGTCTGGCAATTCCGCACAGACCAAAGTCATTGTGAACACACGCCGACGTACGGCAACGGCACTCATGGCCAACGGCGCTCATGGCCACACGGTCAAAATCCACCACGTCCACGGCCACGACCAGCACCGCGAGGCAGGGTACAGTCGTTCTGGTGGTGCCCCCATTGGCGGCAATTCCAGCACTGGATCCTCACACCATCTTGGGGCATAGGAGGGGAAGGTACATTCACAACAGGATGTTCATAAGAAAAACGCTCCCCTGCTGAATTCCCCCTCGGCTGGTCGCGCTGTTTTGCTGCAGCAGCAGCCACCTGCTTCTCCGCCTTCACCAACTTCTCGGCTTTTCGCATCGCCTTGTCTTCCTCCTCGTTGTCAACATATGAGCGCAACTCCAACTTCTCGCACATCGGCCAACCCAACTCAGGCCCCTTGTCGCTGACCATTGCCAACATTTTGGCACGAGCTCGTGCTCGCTCCCTGCCCTTCTCAGCCAGGTCCATTACACGCTCAAGGGCCCTAATCGCGTCCTCAGGCAGCTCCAAACCCACCACCAATTGCTGAACGTCCTTCACCGCTGCCACCGTCGTGACGTGAGCGACGTAGTGGTGCTGGACCTCAGCATACTGCTTACGCAGCCCCTTGTCCTTGTCCTTTTCGTTCGTGGCCCTAGTCAGCTCCACACGATCAGACCCTGGAAAGTTCTCCAGGTCCACAGGCATTTCCCAAGGGCGCGCACGCTTTCCAGCCGCTTGAGTCGCGTCCCCCAACAATTGCGCTAACCGATTGGTAAAGCGACCCATTTGGATCATCAGCTTCCCCTGCTCAGGCGTAAGCTCCTCTCCCTCACCAAAAGCAAGAATCGCTGCCACATACTGAGGTCGCGCCTCCAACTCCGTAATCTTGAGCCGGCATTTCTCAGCGTCCGTGTACCACTCCATTCCGCGCACAGAAGTAGATAAAAATTCTCAACTACGCTACGCAATCAACGAACAAATTCTCACTACGGAACGCGCAGCGAGACACTTCCACACAGTTAATCAGAACACGGCAAGAAGCCTTCTCAGTCACTGAGACGGCTCTTATGGCCTCCGACCGATTAGAAAACCTCAGTTTTCAGATCGGTTCCCGGTGACTGTCATACTTCCAGTCACCTGTCACAGATCAGAAAACTCTCAGTTTTCGATCTGTAGCAAGCGAAGGTCTTTGAGCTCTAGGCTGTGACCCCGCCAGCGTGGCGAGTACTCGAAACGATGTATGCCACAGAAAAGATTGCAATGAGCGTATCTCGATATCATTATCATTTAGAACGTAGAATTATGCCTGAAAATGTTTGAGGAACTATTTATACTAACTTGAGTCGTTGGGTGATGATCGCGGTCACACGATCGACGCCGTCAGATATAAAGGATCGGCGACGATGCGATGCGATGCGATGGGTTCGTTATCCAACAACCAACATTGAACATATCGAACGTGAATATCCTATATAAATTGCTACCTGTGTCACAGTCGAATGTCAAGACGATGAGACTAGACTCTATTTATAGCCTGCTGAAAGTGAAAGGTTGTTCGTGTTCCTCAATCCTCATTTATTTTGATTTTCTTCTAGTTACTATATATAGTAGCAGTACATGCATCTCGATTCTCAATCTGGATTCTCATTCTGGAATCTGGGAATCTCGAATCTGTATAAATAAGTTGAAAGTTCAAATCTGTAATCTTAATCTTGAATCTAAATGAAAATCGTTTTGTATCGTTATGTAAATCGTAATCAATCGGGAAATCGGAATGCGCAATTGCGCAATTGCACATGGAGATGGACCGTCGGATGGTCATGGAAGACCCCGATCGACTCTGAGTGAGTCCCCCGTCTCCCCGACCTGCGACCTCCCGCCAGTCATGCGATGGTCCCGTCAGGGTCTCCGGGAAGATCCTGTCGTGTGACATCCTTGCACCTTGGGGAGGACAAAACATTCACATGAGGAAGAAGTCGCGCGGTTCATCAGCAGTGATCTGATGTCTGGTGATCGTGAGATGACTAACGTAAGTAAGACATTGGAAACCCTCGTTGAAACTTCAGTACCCGACTGATGAGGGACTCGTACTCGATATGAAGGCATAATTTTATTCAATCATGCACGGTATAATTGTTACCTTCTATTATTTAAGTCGCTTTTAACCTAAAGTGCCTGACACATGATCTGCAGCTTACTCAGTGGTTGAAAATAGAGTGTTTCCCGCTTGCAAAGTGCTCGTTCGTGGCACTACGTGACAGACGCAATGGTTGACGCTCCGAGAGGAACCAACAAGTCAGCAGCCAAAACAAAGGATAGCGAACAAAATAAATCTCCCACGCACCACCTCTTACGTCATACCGTACCCACTTCTTCTAAGAATGTTATGTCATATTTCAACGCGAAGGATCCGCAAGGGTTGCAACACGAAATCAACTCGATGCCCCAGCGGGATCTGCACGTGCGTTCCTACCTTTTTTAGCATTTTTTTAAGTGTTTTCTCTGATCCACTCTCAAGATTAGCACGACAAGACACAGGGAGGGGTAATTAATTGCAAAATGTCTGCTAGACTCGAAAGCCTTCTTTTCAACCTCCGAAGGGACATTGCACTTTTCAGTCAGACTGTTCTGCGGTGTGAGGAATGCTAATCTTGCATGCCTTCTAACTCCAGCAAGCGTTTTCACCTGCAGGCACGGTTCAAGCTAGTCTTCGGAAAGACTACGTTCTCAAACAACAACGTTTGGATGCGACGCAAGCTATTTGAAGGTGTGCTTCCGTGTTTGTCGTTTCAAATATTCTTCGTTGCATCTTAGATATCACAACTATTAGCTATGCTTTTCGTAACCGGAATCTTTAGAATATTACATCCACTATAGATATCTGATATGATTACACCCTTCGGGCACATCCAACATAACCCGCGTGTCTTTACACGTGTGTCCCACATTCGTTTGAAGCAGAGATTCACGTTGGGAGTCAAAACATCATTGCTCGCTATGCGTGGTAGCTCAAATGTGAGAATTAAGCAAGTTGCTGGTCTCGACGTTTATTTGTGCACTCACTTCTCAGAAGGTTATTACGCACTCTTGCGTCCGTGTTGCTGTTCGGTGCGCATGCGCTCTGCCTATCCGGTTGTCTATCACTGTCGACAGCGATATGAATTAACCCTTTCCTCAAAAGTGTTAGTTCCTCTTCAGTGTGCAACTTTAGCTTCTTGAAGATATTGCAAGTTACTGACCAAGCTTGCCCCTGTCTGTCTGGTTTCAAATTGATCTCGCGTTTCAAATCAAGCCTTCAAAAGGTTTTGATAATGACTTCATATATTTATTGCCTAGCTGAAGTTTGAATGCTGTGACTGAGATCGCCTGCGTTCCCAGCTAGTGCTCCAACTTCTTTCTTCGCGCGTTCATCTTTATTAGACCGTCGAGCATCTTTCTCCCGGTCCCCCCTCCGATAGCAAGAAAGAAATTTCTTTCGGCATCCTTATGGCCTCCCTTTCCCAGGAACAGAGCGCGCTCAGACACACTAAGGCGCTTCTCAAGGTAGATTATTCTGCAGTTTGCGTTTCGCCTGCGAGTGGTGATGCCTGCGTTCATTGCTAGACGACGTCAGCGTAAGCTGCAAGGGGAAAAAATAACATGTCACTTTGCGGAAGGTCCTTCCGACGGTTGCGCCACACTAACCTTTGTCGAGCATGGTCAAAGAACCAGCACATAGATTTTCGCTTCGTTTCTTCTTGTTTCGTCATTTGTCTCAGTCAGTGCACGCGGCACGGCTCGGCTCACAGCTTGCTTCCGCGTATCTGCCTCCAGGATCACTTCGATCTTTAAGAGCTTGGCTTCGGCGTGCTTTGTTATCCGCTAACTCTTCGTTCTTTTGCTCGGGTTCCAGCGGTCGGCCTCCAGGAACCTAAGCCGATGCGCAACCGAAGTGAAATGAGTGAGACCCCAAGCTCCAAGCAGCCGGATGCCAGGAAGGACGCAAGCAAGTCGGCCGTTACTCCCCCCAGCCGGCGGACGCCAAGGGTGACGACTGAGGTCAGCAACACCCCTGCAGCTGCCGCGCCAATGCGCACACCACCGGTCGACAAAGACAAGGATGCTGAGGAAGAGCTGGAAGAGGCTGACATCCGCAAGAGCTCGCGTAACCGTAAGCCGCGGATTTTGGAAGTTATTCCCTCCATCGTGCAGGCAAACGTTGCCGCAGAGTTCACTGCGGAAGCCGCCATCGGGCAAAACCTCAGAGTTTTTTGGCCGGACGAAAGGCAATGGTTTCAAGGTGGGATCTCTCCGCTTCTCTCAGTCGTGAGCCTCTAAGCAGAGACTCCGCTCCTCGGGGGTGACAAATAAGTTTCACTACTCTGACCCGCTTTCGACGGATACTCCGCGGAGCTCGAACCTCTCTATCCACCTCTCCGCACCTCGTAGTCTCTCGTGGCGAACTATCGAACCCTACGCGTGCTCGGACAGATCTTGCCTTCAGAGGCTCCTGCACGAGCCGCGCAGACTTCCCCGGAACTCGATACTTGTTTGTGACACACCCAATTCCTGGGTACAAGTGGTTCGGGTGTTCAGGTGTCGTGCGGCCAGGATGACGAGCCGAGCCACTCACAAACATGCGCAACACATACACGAGCTGTGCGGGAGCCTTTTACACCCTGCTGCTTCTGCTGCCTCCGGGAAAAGCCGAGCTGAGAATCTGCGTATGTGGTTTGCTCAGGGTATGTTGAAGGTTACTGCGCTCGGACGAACGAGCACCACGTGGTTTATGAGGATGGCGATGAGGAGACCCTTGTGCTCGCCACCGAGCGGATTGAGTGGATGCTGAAGCCTTCCCGGTCCAAGTCTGCCGCCACCACCGCCACCCCTGCCAAGCCTCCGGCCTCCACAAGCCCTCCAGCCGCCAAGCCTGCGAAGAAGGGCTCCCCGCCGGGGGCCGCGACAAAGCCGACTCGCTCCACCTCAGCTCCTCTCTCGAAAGAGCCCACTGCTCGCCCAAAAAGACCGACGAGAACGCAGGCTCCGAGCGCCACTGTGAAGGTTGAGCCGGCCTCTTCTCGACCGCGCACTGCCCCCGAGTCCACGCAGCCGGATCCGCCCCGCTCCCACAAGGCCCAGCGCAGCTCCGAGAAGGCCCTGGACAGCTCCGTGAAGAGCTCCAAGCCGGCGGAGGCTCCGGAACCCGCGGCAAAAGCCAAGCGCAAGCCGCTTCAGCCGGGCATGCAGGTGTGGGGCAAGGTGAAGGGCCACGGGTACTGGCCGGGGTATGTGGCGACGCCGAAGCAGGTCCGCAGTGCAATTCCGAGGGGAGACACGGAGGGCATGGGGCCTGGGCTGGTGCTGGTGTACTTCTTTGACGGGCAATACGCGTGGTGCAGCCCGGAGACCACGCTGCAGTTCGCGCCTCACCTCGAGAAGTTCCGCCAAAGCAAGCGGCTGCCATCCTTCGTGCAGGCACTGGAGGTGGCAGAGAGGAAGTACAAGGAAAAGCAGCAGGAAAAGAAGCGTCGAGCTGGCACTGCCGGCGATGGGGTCGCTGCCCCACCGGTGCCGGCGATCCCCGAGGCCGTCCCTGAGGCGGAGGTGGAGGATAAGAAGCCCGAAATGGAGCTGGGCAAGGGATGCAAAGAGGAGGCGGCGAAGGCAGTCAAAGAGGAGGCGGCGAAGGCAGAGACGGAGAAGGCGACGAAGTCAGATAAAGAGAAGACAGCGAAGGCAGACAAAGAGAAGCCGTCGAAGGCGGACAAAGAGAAGGCGGGGAAGGCAGAGACAGAGGCAGCGCCGAAGGCGGACAAAGAAGAGGCGGCGAAGGCAGATAAAGAGAAGGCGGCGACACTTGTTCCCAAGCCGACGCCGATGCCCGCACGGACACTGGCGCTGACGCCGTCGAAGTCCAAGGTATCTTCGAACAACGCAGCTGCGAACATCGTGGCCAGAAGATCCAGCCGCCCCTCGCAGCCTGCTCGGAATCGCCTGCTGGAAGCAGAGACACCGAGCAGACCCCACGCGTCGCCGAGCAAGCCGCAGCGGCCGGCGCACGTGGAGAGACGTGATGCGGCTGCTTCTGAAGCAAGGGTAAAGGCGGGCAATGGCAAGACCACGGCGCAGCCGGGTAAGGAGTCAAGCACAAGGGCTATCGAGCTGGAGGAGGCAGGGTTGCGCGGCGAGAAGGGTGAGGAGACCGTGGGGGCAGCCGGCGGAAGCGGCAGCGATGGTAGCTCTGCGGATGGCGCCAAGTCGCAGGTGAAGTGTGGCGATGATCGCCCCGGCGTTGAGTCGGGGGAGGGTGCAAGTGGTCGCAACGCCGCAGTGGAGGCGACGGTAGCGGGCCAGCGCGCTGGAGAGAACGAGGAAGCGACGAACCCAGGCGAGGGGGCGGTGAAGAGGAAGCGTGATGCTGCGAATGAGCAGCTTCAACGGGCAAGGGTTGGCAAAAAGCTCAAGGCGGCGAAAGCAGCCGCAGCCGCGGTTACGAGGCCGTCCGTTCCCAGAGGTCTGCCCCACGCCCGAGAATTCCTCTCATCCGCAAAGTTCCCTTCCGTATGGTAATAGCGCTCGATCGGCAGACCGTTTGATCCACGGTAAGGGGAGTTTATCCCAGTCAGCGTCCCTGAACCGGGTATCTGGATCAGCACTGTGCGCCTGCTGTTCAGCTTTTGTTTGAGCTCACGCTCACCAACCATTATCTGCACACCAGTCTTCGACCTTTCGGACTCGCCATCCGGATAAGCAAGAGGTCGAGGGCTCTGGGACTCGCGAGCGGAGGGCTGCTGCGCCAGGCCCTGGGTAGCTTGGCCTGAAAGTGCACGTGCCGCAACAGATCGGATATTCTGAGTGCTGCTTACAACTCTGAAAATCCGAATTGAGTTCGAAGCTGAAGATCATTGAGCCTCGGCCGGAGCTGAGCTCTTTTTGCTTGTTTGTTTTTCGCAGCCGATCCCAGCTCCGTGAAAACTGTGTCTCTCTCAGCGCTCATCCCTACCACAGGTGAACAGCCACCGCCCAGCCTCCAGAAAGTGCCGATACAAGCTGTTGCAACTCCCAAAGTTTCCCAAGTCCATCCCTTGCAAGCGACCTCGCCTTCCTGGCCTTGGCAGTCTTCCGCGCTTCTGTGCTATATGTGCCAGTCGACACAAGGAACCAGATCTTGACGACTTGCCAAGGCCGACAGGGCGGCTGGCTTCTCTGCCTCCTCTGAGGCCCGTCAGCTGGGACTATGCAGGAGCAGCGGAGGTGCCTGCCGGCGTGACTGTGACCGAGGTGCCCTCCACATCGACACACTTCACCCGCAAAAGGAAGCTGCAGCAACATTCGGAGGATGTCAAGCCTGCCCCGCCAAAGGAAGTTGCTGGCGAGGTGGGTTCAGTCTCACACCGTGCCCCAGGGTGTTGCACTTTGAAACGGGTGTTGGGCTCACTGCCTGGCGCTTGGAGGTCAGAGACGACCTGTGCAAAGCTTCGCCGCGGTGTTCGCACATGTGTGAATGCCTTCAATGTATCGATGCATTTTCCTCCGAGGGAAGCGCCACTTCCTGCACAGGCGCGCAGTGAGGAGCGCAGGACATGCGCGCGCCCCGGGTGGCTGACCCCTTGTCAGCGGCAGCGCTTTAAACCCTACAGGCCGCTGCTTTCCTCATGAGCAATGGAGTAGGGCCTCGATCCGGAAGCGAAGCGCTCAGCTTTCCTACCTGGCGCTTCTCAAGCCTGTTGACATGGCACCTCACTGGCCGCGCGGCTGCGTGCGGGGGGCCAGCATCCGCCTATCTCCATGGCATGACTTCGGATGTAGCCCGTGATCTGGGGAGGGCGCTGCGCGGTGTCGGCGCTGCTGAGCGCGCGTGGCTGCTGTGCGCGGGGACACTGCAGCTGAAGGCGGCTGCGGTGGGCAAGCGGCAGCGCGTCGCCCCAAGTCCCTTCGACTACAAATCGCCCGTCAGCGCGGCGCCCGCTGCAAAGAAGGCGGCGCAGGGTGGCCTGAAGGGCGGCATCGGGCAGCAGCCCTCGCCGTGCACCGGGGCGGCGCTCGGCAAGCGCAACGCCCGCAGCCGGCCTGCTGCTGCCAGGGCTCCCAGCTCATCCACGGTTACGCCCGAAACGAAGGTGAGTGGTGCTCGCGGCTGGCCCGCGGGTCTGCGAGGGGTCACTTGTGGCGCGCGGGCCTTTCCGGCCACTGGCCGCTGTTGTGGGTGCCATGGCGCTGATGAGCACTTTCGACGAGTCAGCACCCACGCCATGGCGCTGATGAGCACTTTCGACGAGTCAGCACCCACGCCATGGCGCTGATGAGCACTTTCGACGAGTCAGCACCCACGCCATGGCGCTGATGAGCACTTTCGACGAGTCAGCACCCACGCCATGGCGCTGATGAGCACTTTCGACGAGTCAGCACCCACGCCATGGCGCTGATGAGCACTTTCGACGAGTCAGCACCCACGCCATGGCGCTGATGAGCACTCTCGACGAGTCAGCACCCACGCCATGGCGCTGATGAGCACTTTCGACGAGTCAGCACCCACGCCATGGCGCTGATGAGCACTTTCGACGAGTCAGCACCCACGCCATGGCGCTGATGAGCACTTTCGACGAGTCAGCACCCACGCCATGGCGCTGATGAGCACTTTCGACGAGTCAGCACCCACGCCATGGCGCTGATGAGCACTTTCGACGAGTCAGCACCCACGCCATGGCGCTGATGAGCACTCTCGACGAGTCAGCACCCACGCCATCCGCCTGCGCCGGCCATCCACACGAGGAGCACACAGATCGCTTCTTCTCAGGCGTTCAGCCTGTACAATACATACGACCTACACGATAAGTTATGTAATTATTATAGATATTATTCTGTCAGAGGAAGTTTGATGATATCTTCTCGGAAGCTGTGATGGTGATTCCGGAGTGGCTGTGGCTGTTAGCAGCGGGTAAACAGCAAGGGGCTGTTTTGTTGGGTGTGGGGCCGTGGCTGCAGTTGCGTGCGGACGGTCTGCCAGGACGCCTGCAGCAGCTCGGCTCGAGGGTTAGCCCAATCATGGCCAATGCGAGCTCCAGGCTGCAGCTGCACCTGGCGGGCGTGAGGCAACGGGACGCAACAGGTGAGTGCTGCCTCGCTGCTCGGAGCTGCGGCTGCTTCCCGCGTCCTGCTGGGATGGCAGACCTGAGACTTCATGGGTCAATCAATGGCTGGGATGGCAGACCTGAGACTTCATGGGTCAATCAATGGCTGGGATGGCAGACCTGAGACTTCATGGGTCAATCAATGGCTGGGATGGCAGACCTGAGACTTCATGGGTCAATCAATGGCTGGGATGGCAGACCTGAGACTTCATGGGTCAATCAATGGCTGGGATGGCAGACCTGAGACTTCATGGGTCAATCAATGGTTCTAGTGCCCTCAGTTGCCGAGCATGCCACAACCCTCACTGTGTGCAAACCCATCGAACGCTGTGAGTGGGC
>LGRX02006163.1:0-21407 GCA_001247695.2 Cymbomonas tetramitiformis
CAAGAGCAGCTGCTAAATGAGAAAGGTGAGAAATGTTTGTTGATGTGATTGCGCGCGCAACCTGCTTTTAACATCACAACGTTTTATGTCAATCTAATATCTTTTTTATCTTCTTTCTGGTGCAGGAGAAAAATGTTTGCGGTGGTTGACTTGTGGTACATTTAAGCTCACGAGCGCCTCCCAAAAGGAGGCCCAGAATGCAGACTCCCGGCTTTCGAAGGAGAAGGCATCGAAACCTGAAAGTTTCCGGCTGCATCAACGTACCAAGCAGGTGGCGCCGTATACACCAAGCGAAGTATTAGTAGCATGGGACTGGGACACGGAAGAGGAGCGCCGAAAGATCAATGCAAGCACACAGCGATGGATCCCGGGTGAGCAATATGACTTGTTGGTCAAACGAGTCATCGCCAGCGACATGTCAAAGAGCTTTGAGCCGCCCGAGCATAGAACACCCAAACTCTTACTGCGCGACGCAATCATGCCATTAGCCCTACAAAATAAGGATTATTCCAAGGGCTTGGACCGTCGGCTTGGAACCCCATAGGACCCGGTAGGACAGGTATGTGTTTGAGAGGCGTTGGCGTTAACACTGGGAATTCCAAGGGCTTGGACAGCAAATGTCCAGGTCCAAGCCCCGTCCAAGCCGCAGTCCAAGGGCTTGGACCTGGACATTTGCTATCCAAGCCCTTGGAAACCCCTTGGAATTTACATAAAATTCCAATCGGCTTCCAAGCCGTTGGACCGTCGGTTTGGAATACCGTAGGACCCGTCTGGACCGTCGGCTTGGAACCCCGTAGGACCTGTTATGATTGATGATTCCAATGGGGTTCCGGCGGCCTGGACGCGGCTTGGACCAAATAATAACGACATTCCAAACGGGTTCCAGCGGCTCGGCAACAGCTTGGAACGCATTAGGACCCGTCTGGACCGTCGGCTTGGAACCCCGTAGGACCTGTTATGATTGATGATTCCAAAGGGGTTCCGGCGGCCTGGACGCGGCTTGGACCAAATAATAACGACATTCCAAACGGGTTCCAGCGGCTCGGCAACAGCTTGGAACGCATTAGGACCCGTCTGGACCGTCGGCTTGGAACCCCGTAGGACCTGTTATGATTGATGATTCCAAAGGGGTTCCGGCGGCCTGGACGCGGCTTGGACCATATAATAACGACAATCCAAACGGGTTCCAGCGGCTTGGTCATAACTTGGAACGCGTTAGGCCCCGTTTGGACCATCGGCTTGGAACCCGGTAGGACATATTATGATTAATGATTCCAAAGGGGTTCCGGCGGCCTGGACGCGGCTTGGACCATATAATGACGACATTCCAAACGGGTTCCAACCGTTTGGGCTGCATTAGGAACCGTCTGGACGTCGGCTTGGAACTCAATGGGACCTTTTATAGTGGTTATTTACAAAAATGTTCCAGCCACCCGGAACTACGGTTCCAACCGTAAGGACCGGTATATGTCCATCCGCTTGGAACTATGGTTCCAATCTGGTTTTGTTCTATATACATACAAACAGGTATCAAGGGCTTGGAACCATTGGTCCACAAGCTTGCTATTATGCATATGCAGTACAAAGGTGCTATTGATATGTATTGCTGTTTGAAATATTTACACAAAGAATCGTAAAGGTTCTCTATTGCTCTATTGTCTGGGCTCTAACAAGCTCTATATTCTGACAAAAATAGCAGTCATGCTGCCGCATCCTTCTCATCATCCTCATCTTCTTTTTCCTCATCCTCATCCTCGTCATCATCTTTCTCATCACTCTCCTTTTCGTCGACGACCTCCTCACCCTTTTTCTCTTCCTCCTCTTTCTTTTGCTGCTTGCTGCTTCCTTCAGGAGCAGCAGCTTTCCTTTTCTTGCCGAAGTCGACGTTCTTATCGGTTTGCAGCGTGCTGTTTCTTACATATTTTGTGGGGATCCTGCGGAGTACAGACGGCGGGAACGGTCAGTCCAAGGGCTTGGAACGGCCCGTCCAAACCTGGGACGGTGTGGTTTGCGTAAAACAACACATACGCGTAAGTAAATGGAAAATAGTAAAACAATGGGTAGGGACTAACCAGACAGTGGGCTTGTTTTTTACGGCGGGGACAATAGAGGAGTCGTCGTGGGCGAGGTCCTCGCCCTTGATCTTTGCCTCCTTGCCCATTTTCTTTTTTAAAAGTTTGATGCCCTCCGCATGGTGGGAGAGCATGCGGAAGACGTAGTCTTCTTCGTCCTTTATTGCGTAGAGGGTTACCTCCACGCAGTCCTTGGGCACGACAAGTCCCTTAAGACTTGCCATGCCCGTTGGGCCCTCCCCCACCACGTCTAACAAACCGCGCGCGATGCAAAACTTTGAGATGTTCGTGAAGGAATCCGTGTCCGCTGGCGGCCGCGACTTGTGCCCCTTCTGGGCACCGTGGAATATTTCGACGAAGCGACCGCTGGTGAGCTTACCATCTTCTTCGCTCTCGGTCAACGGTTCCTGTATATTCGAAACGAAAGACACAACAATATGTCAGTCAAGGGTGGAACGGTGGTTCCAAAGGCTTGGACGATATTTAAAAAACGGTTCCAAAGGAGTTCCAAAGGGGTTCCAAAATAGTTCCAAACGCTGGGAATAGGCCCGTGCTCGTGCGTGAAATAAAGTTACTTAAAGAAACCCGTGGACTCACAGTTCCAGTTGTTTGGAACCACGGTTCCAGCGGCAGTACACACCTTTTGCTTTTGCGGAGGGGGCTCCTCCACCTTGACTTTCTTCTCTTCTTCTTCGCCTTGTCCATCGTCTGGGATGGCCTCCTTTGTCCATCCATTGATAGATTTTACGGCATCATAGAGCGGCCCCGACTTCGGACGCCCAGCCTCCTGGAAGTTGAGGATCGCCTCGGTCTCAGCCGCGGTGATCAAGGACTCGGCTCTTCCAAATAATCGGAAGCCCCTTGCGGGGCCTTCGTAGCGCGCGAAGTACCCGTCCGGAAATTGTTTGGTGAACTTCTGTTTCCAGCGTCCTTCTGTGGCCTTGGTATTTTCAAATACGCTAAGCGGCTGGTCAGGTACATGCTCACTTGGCGTTTCGGGACAGACGGCGTGACCGCGTGAATCTCCTCGATAACATCGCGGACTAAGGAGCTTTTTAATCGCGAGGAGGTGGCTCCCACCGGTATGTCGCCTTTCTCCATTCTCTTCTCGATAATGTCCCGGCCATGCGAACGCATGTCGTTGATGTCGTCTTGCGTGGGGCCAGCAACCCCGCCAGCTGTCTGCATTACTACTGCGGCGGGGGGATTTGAAGACTGCGGATGACAGGAGAGACGTTGCTCCATCTCCGCGATTCTTGCCATTAGAGCGCGGGTGGTGGAGTCTTTCGTATCGGTCAAAGCAGATTGCCGCGGCGACCTGTCCAGCAGCTTTTTCTTTACAGTTTGTTTTGGCGGTGGGGTCTTCCTATCGCTTCTCCTTAGTAGTCGTGTCATTTTTCTACGGTGTGGGTTTCGGCTACGGTGGGCTGCGGTACGGCTTGAATACGGTGGTGTGCTGCAAATAGTTTGACTCTCTTTTAACGCACAACGGCCGCAAATCTGTTCCAAGGCAGGTCCGGCGGCTTGGTGCATTGGTCCGAGCGACTGGATCGCGTTATCGCGCTCTTTTACGAAATTTTGAATTTCGAGCCTGCGACTGCTGTCACCTCTGTCCTCCGTCGACGGGTATGACATTGCAATCGCTGCCGTGTTTTCCATCTTGACTTATCGATAGTCCAGATGGTAAGTCGTCGCTCTTCGTAGCTCGCGGTCATGGGTTCGAATCCCATTAAAGGTTTACGGTGGACAGCTGGGATGTGCGCACATCCCTCCTGTTCACTGTATCACCTTTAGCCATTTTGAGTTTCGATTTCTGGAAAAATCGAACGGTCTTCGTTAATTTACCAGCCGATTACTTGTGCATGTGCACTATAGGAACCCTTAGATGTTTCATTTTGACTACCAGAAAAATCTGACGGTCTTCGTTAATTCCACACCCTGGGATCGGGTCGATAGCAAAAAAACGCCGACGTTCACGGGACTGTTCCTTTTTTGGAGCAAATCCTTCTACAGAATTCGTCGCAGCTCTATTTTTAGAAATTTCCCGTAAGATGTGCATAATTGACGGTAGAAAACAAATTTTCTGCATTTTTCACGTCGCTGCATATCAAAAACATCGGGGCCAAACATATGTCCACTTTTCAAAAAAACAGAAAATTTTCCGAAATTTTGTTTTTTTGGCTTTTTACACAAAAAACAGCCAAGTGTTAAGCTTTGAAATAAGAGGCTTCACTTTGGAATTCCAGGGGCATGGAATTTCTCAAGTGGGAGCAAATGTCCCATTCCAATGGACTTCCAAGGGCTTGGATAAACCCCCAGAAGTGGACCTAGTCGATTTTTACCAAAAAATTTCCATGCCATTGGTTTGGGTGAGCCAACCCGTTGGAATATTGGTCCTTAGGTGATTTTTGCAATCCTCAAAACGTTCTAAAAAACTTTGTGAGGTTCCAATGCTTCACTTTGGAATTCCAGAGGCATGGAATTTTTCAAGTGGGAGCAAATGTCCAGTTCCAATGGACTTCCAAGCCTCTGGATTAATCCCCAGAAGTGGACCTAGTCGATTTTTAAGATGGCTTTTCCAAACCGATGGACACCGTAATCCCTGGCCTGTCCGGGCGCCCGGATTGTGCCTAAAAACGTAGAAACCCTGATATAAAGGTGACAAACCGGACTTTTGCCGAATGTTGAAGGTATTTAATTCCGACCGCCCGGAACCACGTTCCCACGCGCCGGACCATTGGTCCGGGCGCCCGGAATGCATCTGAAAACCTTACAAGTCCGGTCAGACAACTCACACTTCTTACATGGATTCGCAGGAATAATGGCTGGGCAAAGGCGTGGACTAGCTCGAAACGAGAACGCGGAAGGCACTCCATGCCCATGCGATCAATGCAGACTCCGATTTTGCTACTCCAAAAGACAGATTAAGCGGCATTTGGTCCTACATCCGCCCGTCGCACGCCTCTCCAATGACCGAGATCATGAAGAAAACGACTCTCTTGACGGTGCCGAAAGTGTGAATGATGACGGTGAGACGGATCCACCATCAGAGACGGACGAAGAGGAAGAACACGAGGATGACACATATCTTCATGACCATGCCGAACGGATGCTCCGGAAGATCCGTGAAAGCTTCTTCAGCCCGATTGAGTATGCATCGTCCGACTCGGTGAGTTCTAAATCCCGTCCAAGCCGTTGGAACCATTGTTTAACAATATCCAAGCCCCGTCCAAGCCTTTGGAACAACCTTGGATTCCCCCACGAAGAAGAGTCCAAGCATCGTCCAAGCCTTTGGAACACCTTTAGAGCCATCACTGTAAGCCAGATTCTTACATCGCATCTTATTAGTTCAGGATTGCTGGGTTGATGGGAGTGGATGCCCGCCGTATTCTAGGAGGAGGAAAGTGATGCGCGCGAGCAACGTGAAAACGACCGAACAAGGGACCCGGAATTCATCATGGTAAGTTCAATACGCACAGATTGAATGCCTTCCGAAAACTGCACTATATCACTATTCCAAGTCATTGGGACGGTGCGTCCTTACGTGTGGAACCCCTCTGGACCAAAATCAATCAGATGCTGTGTGACTAAATTGCAGGAGGGAGAGAATGTGCATGACAAATCGACTACCCTTGCAAACCGCTTCATACTGGATCTACTTGAGGCCCACTCCAACCATAACTCGACCCAGGCGTACTTTGACACAATCCTGGAAATTTTGCGACGTCGAGTATGCGGCTTGGAGGTCGACGATGAATCAATCTCGACCGATGACGAGGTAGCACTACCTCATACCTACCAAGCGTGCGTGCGGTTTTTCAAGGATTTCCTCATGAAGTACAACGAGATGGATGTGTGCCAGAAGTGCAATTTTCTTTTCAAAGATCTGCTTCCCGAAGAGGCACCGACGTGTCCGAAATGCAACCACGGCCGGTTCAAGGAGCCATCAATGGTCGATGGCAAGTGGGAACCCGGAAGGGCCAAGTGCGTTTTCCGCTGGTGGCCGTGGACAAGGATACTGGAGGCCCTTTTCATGGATCCGGTGCAGGCACAGATGGCACGTTCATGGGAGAAAGTTGACTTGGATGAGCCGATCGTCAGAAGCACTGGAATATTAGGTGAGTAAACACTGTCAATTAGACTGCATGGATTGCTTATTCCGGGCGCCCGGATCCATGCCTCCACCCGGATGGAACATGCGTCCGGCCGTTTGGATATGTCACTACACCCATTTTGGTTGTCTTGGTATAGTCCAAACGTGTGGATTAGTCGTTCCGGCCGTTTGGAATTTTGCGGATGTAGATTAACAAAGATAATTGCGAGTAAATCTGCATGGATGGCACGTTCCGGGCGCCCGGAATGGCGTTCCATCCGTGTGGAATACGAGTCTGGTCGTAATGGATATGTTACAACAACCTGTTTTGTTGTCTTAGCATAGTCCGAGCGTGTGGAATATATAATCCGACCGGTTGGACTAAGACATGTTAGTGCGGGTGTAGATTCACGAAGCTGGCAGAGGACCATGCTCGAGGACCCGGAGTTCTTCAAGGACAAGCGCAACCTCTCTGTGGTGTTATGCGCGGACGGCATCGAGAAATTCAAAGATAAACTGGGATCTGTGACACCTATAACCTGCCAAGTGGTGAATTACCATGCACATCTTCGAGGCAAAAGCGAGTTCATTGTGCTTTGGGGCATTATTGATGGCAAACCCAAAGATGCCCAACTCTTCTACCACAAGTTCGTGGACGAGATTATTGACATCGAAAAGAACGGTTGCCGGGTGTGGGACGTTATCGAAAACAAGCCTTTCACCGTTCGAGTCAAGTTGTACAAGGTGCTCGAGGATTATGTCGGATTGACCGAAGCGGGGAACGTGTATGGAACAAACGCGAGGATGGGATGTTCCAAATGTTGGATTGTCGGGACAACAAAGGCAGAGTCTTGCATGCAGAAGACGATTTACGCGCAGATGCTACAACAAAATCCAAGTAAGTCTGATCCCTGCTGCATTCTTCCTAGTATGTATTCGGACGGTTGGACAGATTTCAAAATATTTCTGACTGTACTTCCAGGCGTCGGGAGCCCCGGTTCCGGCCGGGTGGACCATTATAGGGAAAATATGGAGAGATCAAAGCTAGTAATTCCACACGCCCGGAACCCATGCACCCCACGGCCGGACCTGTGTACTCGTGGTTTTACACAATATTCTTTCAACTGTATCGTGTTTTTATGATGTTTGCAGGTGAAGAGCCAGCGATGAGAACGGACAAAGAAGTGAGGGAGTTGCAGCACCTGCACGACGGGATGATCGAAGCGGGTATGCATCCGGAAGTCATTAAGGACAAAATGGCACGGAGTGGGATCAAAGGATCGAGTGCTTTTACCAAGATTGTGAAGTTTAATTTGCCACGCGACTTGCTCTTCGACGTCATGCACATCTTGTCCAACAACTCCTGCCGGATTATGTCAGCGATTCTCGGTGATGACTGGAATTCAAAGTGCCGAAACTTTGCGAGGGCCTATCAGATGCACAGGCCGTGGCTTATTCCTATACCAAGGAGGAATGAAAATGACAACCGGAGCCCAGCAGAACGGCTGAGATGTGAGTACACCACCTGTCCAATATAATGATGGTCCAAACCCCTGATAGACGGTGGTGTAAGGGTTCCAAACGCCCGGAATGCTATTTCCTGAATGAATGTAGATGGTCCACACCCCTGTCACACGTTGGATAACGGGTTCCAAACGCCCGGAATGCTATTTTCTGAACGAATGTAGATAATCAACACCCCTGTCACACGTTGGAGGGTGGGTTCCGAACGCCCGGAACGTTTCTTCATGAATGAATTAAGATTGTATAGGTTTCGTATTGAACCAGGATAGGTTGTGTGCGTGTGTGTGGGATCGATCTCTTGTAGTGAAACCCTCTCCGTGGTCCCCTTCTAAGGAGGCCTTGAAGGAGATTATCACATGGGTAAGAGGGCTCAAGTTTACCCGAGATTCGGGGCCGATTGGGAGGAAGTTTCTGCAAATCAAGGCGGGAACGCAAACTACGCCACGCAAGTTGAAAGCACATCATGGCGTAGTTGCTATCTCAAGTGGACTCATGTCGATTGTCAGCGCGTGGATGAACAGTGATGGCCATGTGCTACAACCGGAATTCGCTTCCTACGTTGGGAAATATACGACGGTGGTCCGCGAGATTGTGAGCAGAACCATTGATATCGATGTGAGTATAAACACTGCTTACCCCACGTTCCGGGCGCTTGGAACCGTTTGGAGGCCATAGTCCGGACGTTCGGACCTGCTTCATGTTTGTTGCTCATGTTCATATGCTTCGGATTGGAATCACAATTCCGGGCGGCCGGGCCAACATTGGATCAATGTTCCGGTAGCACGGAACCTATCCATTCAGGCTATACTGATTTATTCCGTTTTGGGCGTGCGGTTCAGCATAATAAAACTGGCATGGACGCCTTGAAGACAAGGGTATTGGAAGTCCGTGACATCATGGAAGCTGAGCTCTCGCCTGAGCTTTTCGTCATTGCAACGCACCAGCTCGTTCATATTCCGGATCAGATGCGTGACGAAGGACCAGTTCCCGATCTTTGGATGTTCGCTCCAGAGACGCGAGCTTCTTCGGCGAGCTGAGACGGATCATCAGGACTCGCTCGCACCCTGTCGCCAGCATGATGAAAGGGGTGGAGTTGAAACGCATGGTAAGTCTGGTACGCGGCTTATACCAGTTGCTACAGGCGAATGGTTCGCCACCAACCATTAGCCAACCACGTAGCGAGAACACCGTGTCCCTGATGTTGGCGACCGGCAACGAGAGGAAGGGCAAACTTGTCTACTCGACACCAGGTACTGTCCAGACTTAAGTGCATATCGTCCAATTTCGGTCCAAGGGTCTGGAAACGTATCATTGAGCAGGGTCCAACCGGTTGGAACTTGCTTGGACCTTTCATTAGACAAAGCCCAAGCCAATAGGGCTCGTTCCATCCACACCCTTCCGGGCGCCCGGAACCTAGGTTCCGGATTAATTCCGGGCGTTTGGAATTAGATCGTCAAAAGCACGCATTGTTTAACAAATTTCCGTTTTGCGGTGCGTAGATGATAAGAAGGAGATACAAGCTTGGCTGGCTACAAACGTGGAGTGGTACGGGAACATTGTCAGAGAATTTAATCGTGCTGAAGACCATTACACGAGGTATGCATGTTTGCTTGACCGAAGCTTTTTTTTACTAATCATTCACGTACGCAGTTTAGTGGTGTTCCCCTCGCCCGGAACTAACGTCCAAGCGCCCGGAACAATGCCTCCGGGCATTTGGACCATGCAGGAACATTAGACAAAACCGCCGTCGCTTGGCGGCTCGTCGCGGCAGGGGCAGTGGCCCAGGTCAAAACTTGACGAGGCCGATACTTCATCAACCTGAAACCTGGCGCAAGAGCCCCGTCACAGCGGAAGTCATTCCGTTTACGGAGATGGAAATGAGTTACGCCTTGGCACCACCGAGAATGTGGACAGAGTATGCTTACGTCAAAGTTCGCAATTTTAATTACAGATCGCTGGAAAGGGACATGAACAAGGCTACTTGTCATCGATATTTCAAGTCTGTCTTTAAAGTCTGGAATGTACAGAAGCAGCAAGAAGACGACCAGGACAGGTGAGACATGCCAACTATACATGTTCCAATCGTCTGTATGAGAGTGGAGTGTAGGTTCCGGCCGTTTGGACCATGGTCAAGCTACGTTTCATTAAATCTGTTTAAATATTCAAAAGTTCGATACGTTCCGGGCGTCCGGAACCATGCTGCCACACGGTTCCGGACGCCCGGTTTAATGCGTCCTTGTAGATCTCGATTAGCAGGTGTTCATGATTCTTTCACTTCTGATGGCAGGTATGGCGAAATTCTGAAGGTCGTCAAGCTTGTCGTGCACACTGACACATATATTCTTGTGAAGTGTAGATGGTTTCCCCTCGAAGCTGCTCTTTCCGATGCGGTCACGCAAAACATCTACCTGCGCACCGATATGCCATGGGAAACCAAAGATGCATTCATCGAAGCGAAGGACATCAACAATCAAGTGGTCGTGGCGCCCATTCCATGGAAGCCTTTGCGGCTTGCACGGTATACCGGTAACAAGGTTCCATTAAATATTCGACATCGGACAGACGTGCTTGCCGTCGTGCTTGACCGCCACGTCGATTTTGTCGGCGACATCGGCGATAGTAGTTCTGATGACGAAGATTAGTTAACTTGTTGCCTCGCTCGAGGCGGTAGTGTATCGGTCTCGTTGAGCTCCACGTGCTGCCAAGTCAGAACCTACCAGTTGTAATACTGTAATATATAACATGCATTGTACAGATAATACTAACTTACCTGGAGTTCCAAAGGGGTTCCGAAGGCTTGGATGCGCCTTGGAATCCATCAAACGCAAGTTCCGAAGCGGTTCCAAACCATTGGACTAAGCCTGGACCCCATAAGATATCACTTCCATAATCGTTCCAAAGGCTTGGACGGTCTTGAACTGCACGTAGCAAGAATGATCGGTCCAGAGAATTATCGTTCTATATGTCAAGCACTTGCTCATAGCGTTCCGCTCTCAGATCGGGAAGTTCCAAGGGCTTGGAATTTCGGAACACGCTCCCGTGTTGCCCAGAGACTGGGCCTATGGGGTTCCAAGGGCTTGGAATCTTTTGAAACCCACGCTCGTGCTGCGCAGAGACCGGTCCTATGGGGTTCCAAGCCGTGGAGCCTCCGGGCTCGAGCTTCATTCCTCGTACTAACAAGGTCCAAGGGCTTGGAATCTTTTGAAACCCACGCCCGTGCTGCGCAGAGACCGATCCTATGGGGTTCCAAGCCGTTGAGCCTCCGGGTTTGAGCTTCATTCCTCGTACTAACAAGGTCCAAGGGCTTGGAATCTTTTGAAACCCTCGCACGTGCTGCGCTGAGACCGGTCCAATGGGGTTCCAAGCCGTTGAGCCTCCGGGTTCGAGCTTCATTACTCGTACTAGCAAGTTCCAAAGGCTTGGAATCTTTTGAAACCACGCCCGTGCAGCGCGGAGACCGGTCCAATGGGGTTCCAAGCCGTTGAACCTCCGATTTCAGACTGCCGACCTCAGACTGGAAAGTTCCAAAGGCTTGGAATTGTCTAAAATGAATTCCAAACCGTTGAAACCGCCTTGGACCGACGACTTCGGTCATACGTAATCCGAGGACATAGGTCCAACGGCTTGGAATCGACCAGGACCCATTGGACTAACAAATTTTGGTCCAGCCCCTTGGAACCCCGTAGGACCGTCGGCTTGGAACCCCATAGGACTCCTAGGGAAAAACCCAAAGCTTCACCTTGTAATTCCCGGCGGTTTCCAAAGGCTTGGAATTTTACCAAATATTTTCAGGACGGTTCCGGGCGCCCGGAATGGTGCCGTCCAAGCCTTTGGAATAATCCCTATTTTGTAGGGTAGAGGATAAAGAGGATAAAGAGGATAAAGAGAACGCGGAGGCTGAAGAGGGTGAGAGTTCGGACGAGGAAGCCTCTTTGTCGTCCTTGTCCGATGATGACGACCAGATGTGTGAATAACTCGATCAGTCCGATGAACTTGTATATAGAAGTTGTAAAACAATAGTATATATTCTTTGTGAATATCTAATGTTGAACTATCGTGGTATTACCACGTTTGATTTCCTTGCACTCATTTTACCTAGTTCTTTTTCCTTGCACTCAGATTGTTCGGACGCCCAAGGAATCCTTGGGAACGCGTATCACATGGATGGAACAAACACCACATGTCTGCATGGTCATATAAAACTTGCTTTCACGGCATCCCTGTTCATTTTTTGCTTACGCTCACCATCCACCCACCTCCTACCAACATTCCAAGAACATGGACGCTCAGCGAATCAACCTGACGGTCGATCCGAAACATGTTTTGTTTTTTATTGTTCTGCCCTTCATCCGTGCGAGGTACGATAGGAGAAGGCAAGCGCAAAGGGATTCAGTTGCTAGAATGAGAAACGGCGAATGCCCAGAGTGTATGAGGAAGTATTTTGACCTTTGGGAGGACAAGAATCGATGGAACGATTTATGGCATAAACATTTTCATGAGAGGCACGACCCCGTGTGGCGTCGAGCCTTGGAGTTAGAACCAATCCGTCCCCGTTTTCGTCTGACACGCCTTGGCCGCCATCTGTTATAACTGCAGAGTCACCCGAATTTTCACCCCGACAATCTCGATTGATGACCAGGTATATGTTTCTTTGTTTCTTTGTTTCTTTCTTTCTTGAGCAGGATTGCCTTGCTATCATCCTAGCCACAAATTCTTATCCACCTGTGAATTCTGTGTGCCCGCAGATGATGACACCATAGAAGCCAGTAAAGATGGATGGCCAGGTATGTGTTTCGGCGTGTTATGCATCCCTATTCATTTTTTGCTTACGCTCACCATCCACCCACCTCCTACCAACATTTCAAGAACATGGACGCACAGCGAATAAAACTGACGGTTGATCCGAAACGTGTATTGTTTGATATTGTTCTGCCTTTCATCCGTGCGAGGCACGATAGGAGAAGGCAAGCACATAGCGATGCAATTGCTAGAATCAAAAACGGCGAATGCCCAGAGTGTATGAGGAAGTATAACAGGCCTATTTGGCATAAACATTTTGATGAGAGGCACGACCCCGTGTGGCGTCGAGCCTTGGAGTTAGAACCAATCCGTCCTTGGTTTCGTCTGACACGCTTTGGCCGCCATATGTTAAGCACGCTTTGGCCGCCATATCCTAAGCATATGCTCGATTATCTCGATCTCGAATGATGGCCAGGTATATGTCTTTCTTGAGCAGGATTGCCTTGCTATCATGCTGGCCACAAATTCTTATCCACCTGTGAATTCTGTGTGCCCGCAGATGATGACACCAAGCTCCTCGCACACACATCGCGGTGCATTGGCTACTTTGAAGAGGCACACGTAGAATAATAACAATAAGAATAACACATAGACTTCGATATGCAACGAGGTTGTGTCATTGTGAGATGACCTTTTGACAATAGTAGGGTGAGATTTGTACTTTTTATGTAACATGTCTTACGTTGGTTTGTAAAATGTCACGCATTATAAAGCATGCCTATATCTTCATCAGCATTCATTTCTCGCTTTCGCTCACGATAGACCCCACCTCCTACCAGTGAGCGACACACCCAGATGCCAGACTACTACATTGTCCTTTTCCGTTTTGTGCTTCCCGCCATCCGGGAAAGACGCCGTTCCCGCGAGGAATGCTTTTTGCACTCATGGGTAGAAGAACGATTTCTGTGGGCCCTTGAAACACGAGTACGCATTACATGCCCCGATATCCCTGGCACATTAACCTCAGAAATCATTGTGTTTCCTGTGACACTTGCGCGGTTTTTTTTTCATCCTCGGAGAATTGTGAACGACGACGTCGGCGGCTTGAGAGTCAATGAGGCGTCCTACTTTAATCGGACTAGCTGGATTTCCGGTATGAATTTGTATCGCAGTTTTACCGAACTCCACCGACGGTGGTTATATGATCACCATTGGGCCTGGTGCAACGGTTGGTTTCGCAACCTCCTTGACTATGACGCTGATGGTAACGAATTCGTCTATGATCGTGAATACGACCGGCCCTGTTGCGCTGAGTGCGGAAGGTCAGATTCACTTGTTATGCGAGTGACTTACCCACATCGATACATATGTGTCGACCGCGCGAGTTGCGAGTTCTGGCAGGATACCGATGATACCGAAATCCCACAGTTGCTGTCCTCCGACTCCGACTAAGGTATACATAAAGCTCAATACCTCTTACACAGCCTTCATTTCTTGCTTTCGCTCACCATCGTGCCACCCCGGCCACCTCCTACCATTCCGAGAGCCACCCGTCTGATGACAGCCCACGGCCACTTTCTCCTTTTCAGATGCGGCACAGAGGTCACCTATAGAAGTGTAGCTAGCATTACGAAGCACAATCGAGGGCTTACTGACAACACCTTCGACTAGACGTGAAGAATTACAATCGCTGACCGTCTACACGGATGTGCCCGACAAGTGCGAAATCTATATAATATGGGACCTAAGAGAGTGAGAGGTCTTAGTTCTTAGGTCCCATAAGGGAGTGGCGAGCATAGCACAGTTCCAGATGCTGTGATTATATGTGGGCTTCCAAAAGTCGAGATTGTTCAAAGCGAACGCGTGCCGCTGCAGCCTATCTTCAAACTTAGAGATTTCGCACTTGTCGGGCACATCCGTGTAGACGGTCAGCGATTGTAATTCTTCACGTCTAGTCGAAGGTGTTGTCCAGTAAGGCCTCGATTGTACTTCGTAATGCTAGCAACACTTCTACAGTATAGGTGACCTCTGTGCGGTCATAATGTCGTCGTGATCTCGGGTTTCTGACGCATAACTCCTGTCATTCATTTGCCTTTGCAGGACCATCTGTTACTGGAAGCATTAAAAGGTGTACTTTCGTTTCCGTGTCGTTGCAAGCGATCATGGCCTGGTGCAACGGCTGGTTTCGCAATCAAGTTACCTATGATGGAGATGACAATATATTTTATGCTCGCTTATACACCTGGGCTTGTTGCCATGATTGCGGTTCTCAAAGCACAGTTCTTGAATAATGTAATAATGTAATAATGTAACATACAATGATTATAAAAATGTGAAGATCGGGGTTCTTATACCATTGCTTGTACCATACACGTGACTTATGATATTTTTGTTGCCCGCATCGAGAAGAATTGTTTTCTAGAATAGATGGGTGGTGGCTAAAGCCACCGATTGAGATTCGACCATCAATTCAAATCAAGACGAGTCATCCGCCGACAGTCGACAAGGTCAGTGCAGATGTACCCGTCGCCAATACGGGTAAGATCCATATCAACGCGTCGGCATCGACTGCAGGCAGGCCTCATAGACAACTCGTACCGCGACGGGTAGATCCATTGAGGATCTACATGCTCGTTGTAAAAGCCGTTGTACCAGGCCCAATGATATTCACGAAGCCATCGTTTTTTGAAGTCGTCGAAATCGATGTAGTCTAGCCGGAATCTGAAGTTGTTTGACATGCCAGGTCCTTGCCAATGGAACCCTTCATCGTCGTAATATGGGGCTTCAAAGTTGGAGGTAGGGAATATCTGCAAGAAATTTCCCCAATCACGAACATCCCCCAATCGACTTCGAGCAGATCACGTAATTCATAGAAATAGTGAGCCAAAGTTACAGGCATCCAAACATCACCAAACATGCCCGAAAACGTCAAAACTTGTTTTTCCAACGCCCACAAGAAACGTTCTTCGACCCATGCCTGCACAAAGTATTCCTCACGCAATTGACGCATTTTCCGAATGTAAGGAAGAACAATCCCAAACAGGACGTAATGGGTATCCGCCATTCTTGATAATGCAAAGATGAAGCGGTGTGTCTTCCAGGAAGAAATGGAAAATGATCCTCCTAAAGGCCTCAAGCGATTTAAATATTGCCAAGGAGGGCTTGGGCCTCTCAAGGTAAATGCCGCAAACCAATAGGATGAAACCAACAATCACAAGATTGGCCAAGATAAGATTGGCCAAGATAAGATTGGCGCGGACAAATGTTGGCCCAAGATTGGCGCGGATTGCGAGTTCTGGCAGGATACCGAAGTCCCACAGTTGCTGTCCGACTCCGACTCCGACTAAGGTATAAAAGCTCAATACCTCTTACTTAGCCTTCATTTGCTGCTTACGCTCACCATCGTGCCACCCCTGCCACCTCCTACCAGAGAGTGAGCGACGCGCCTCTGCAAACTCGTGATGCCTCCAGTGTTAAGGTTTGGTGTGCATCGGAATCGTGCCAGTATCGATGTAGATGCCATTCATCGCCATGTGATGGTGCACATGCCATGCCCCGAATGCAATTTGCACCAGTGGACTTTGACAACGATGGCAAACCGCCCTGTCCGCCGCCCGCCGATGCCTCACAGGCATGATCTGATAATGGCTATGTGGCGCTTTACCCGACGAACTCGGTTTTATCTGTTTTTTGAATTGGTAGAGCCAGAACGCTATCCCGATCGCGCTGAATATGCACGGGGTGAAGCGTGGATGACTCCGCGATTAATGGTTATTCCAGTCGACGTTGTACGCCTATTGGTCTGTTGGTACCAGAATGACGAAGCGACACCTTTCGACGAGTACTGTATCAGTTGCGATTGCCTTAGTTGAGCAGGTATAAAAGCTCAATACCTCTTACTTAGCCTTCATTTGCTGCTTACGCTCACCATCGTGCCACCCCAGCTTGACACTAGCAACTAACAACTGACCACGCTCAGGCAAACTCGTCATGAAATGCGATTATTGTGACCTTCCTGCAAACGTTCGCATATGGTTTAATGCTGGTTCGTATCTTGTTGCGATAAATGAGCATACCGAACATTTCGCGTGTATGCGTTGTTCTTACGAAATATTCATGTGCGAGGAAGCAATGGACGGCGAAGACGGAGTATACTGGGAGCTGATAGATTAGTAGACCATTACTTTCCGGCGTCTGAAAGGCGTGGAATGAACTAATTCGAGATCGCTTGCCTGGTAGCAACTTACGTACTTTGCAATGTAATAGTAACGCTATGATATGTTGTACGACCAGCTGACTTATGGCTTTTGCGACATATATATATTGTAACACTACTAACGCTAGCAAACATTCTACTTGTAATTAAACGAATATACACCGTTCATGCAACAATACCCGTGTGATGATAGTTGTATAGCCGCGTTTTTTGACGCGGGGCTTGTGTTTATGAACACACCCAATCCAAAAAAGATATCTCTCTCCGTTGATTGCTCGATGATCACTCGAACCACAATGGCAAACCGCATAATGAAGGCATACCGTACCGCATAAACGCATATCGCAACCTACGTGGCTGCCACGTGTCTGCATTACACTGCGCGTTATGATGACGTGGCAGGTCACCCGTCGTCTATAAACCGAGAATAGTAACAGAAAAACACCGTCTAAAAACATGCATACTGGTTCACCTATCCCCAATAGTCTGTTATCGGCGTTGGGTGCACTTCTAGCTGTCGACAAGCGTTTACGTTTATTCCCTGCCTCTCTAGCCTCAGACTCCGCGGCTTTCTCGGCTTGCTCCTTGCAGAACGCTGTGATAGCGTCTTCCGAACCCGGCAGGTTCTCCACGGGCTCCCACGTATCGTGCTGAGTTGCTAACCCCTCCCAGCCGACGAGATACTGGTCTACGCCGTAGCACTTCCTGTGCGCTTTGATTTCCCTCACTTGGTATTCCACATCGTCACTCCCAGCGGAGTCATACGGATGATTCTGAGTGCGTTTGACCAATCCTTTGCCTTGGGCAACCAACACAACGTCTGTGTGATTCGCCTTTCTACGTTTAGGTCCGCGAGTTCGAGCCATAATATTTTAATTGACAAATGAGACAATCGGTCCGAAACACCCACTCGAATTACGTATATATTGTATGTTCATCTGCGAGTATTTGAACGAACATCATGATTGCATGCTATGTGCGCGCGCAACACATACTGTATGACGCGCTGCATGTAGATGCATCACGGATCACTCGAATTACGTATATATGGGGTGGCAAGGGGCGGATCGATGCTTCGATGGGTCCGAAAATTACACACTCATTCCGTAAGTCGATAAACCCTTATGCCATTGGAGACTGGCAATATGGACGAATGAAAGCAGAGTGAAGTGCGATCCAAGGATCGATACCGATTTTCCGATTTTCCGATATTATTTCCGATATGTCATGGATTTGGTATCAGTTGATACCGATAAGTGCAAACGTGGCATTAGTCGATTGCAATATTCGTCCTCAACCTATTAGTCGATACCAATAGTACGCAATGCAGTATTAGTCGATAGTGATATTCCGATAAGGACATAAAAAGGTATCGATTGATAGCGATATTACCGATATATCGATATATCAGTTATCGGCAGTTATCGATACCGTGCCTTGTTGGCGGGCGGCGTGTCTTTCTCGTAGTCGCTGGCTTTGGTGCTTCCGTTGGCGGGCGTGTCCGCCTCGTTGTTGCGGGTCTGAGTGTTGCTGGTGGCGGGTGTGCTGATCTCGAAGGTGCTTGACTGAACTGTTGGGACTGTGTGTGTGTGTAGTGTTTTTTTTTTAGTATGTTGTGTTGGGGCTGTGGTGATGTTCTCCAGGGTTATTGCGGGAGTGTTGCTTCTGGGTGGTCCTGGTGCGAGGTGGGGGCTTTAGGGTGAAGGTGGCTCAGAGTTGCCGGGTGCCTGTTGTGGCGGCTCTGTTGTGGTGGTGGGGAGGTAGTGGGTTGTGGTTAGAAGGACATGGTGCACGCCGCTGCTTGCGGTTTGAGCCTACGCTGCAGTGTGGTGGCGGTGTCGGCGATGATGAGCCACACGTTGCGTCTGCCGAGTGGGCCCTTTTGCTTGCAGAGTAAGATGCTCATACGTTGTGCGGTGTCCAACTCCCATAGCCAGCTCCGTCTGGCTGTGTGCGCGTCGAACACGTAGTGTAGGGGCACGTGGGCGCATGTCAGTTCTCTTCCAACTGTCAGCAATGGCAGGGCGATGTCGAGTACCCTGAAGGAGGGGTTGGTGACCACGATGTTGTAGCTGTTCATGCGTCTGACGTTGTTGGTGCACTCGTCGAAATGATCCCCCATCACCCGATCCGTACTGTACACCACCGGGGTGTCCAAGCTCGCTCGGCGTCTCCTCGCTAGACGTCGTTCCTCAGCACCATTGCCCTCCGCAGTAGCCTCCAACTGTGCCAGTTGATCACGCAGGTTTCCCGCCTCAGTCTCTGCAAGAAACCGAGCGGCCTCAGCACGTACCACCCTCTGCAACATTTCATCCGCTGTCTCCTTTCTCCGGTGGCCCTCTAGCTTGAGGCGGCGCTCTCGTCGCTTCTGACTGCGATTGGAATTCGTCGAGCTGTCTGAGCCAGAGCCCGAGGAAGCACTGCCGTACTGGGATGCGCGAGTTGGAGCAAGCCAGCAGGGTCCTCTGTCACCACGTCCTGAGCCTCTGTGCGTATTGGCAATGTTCCCCCAAGAGTCTCCGGACCCGACGCACGACGACGATGATGTGGTTGAGGGTTCGCTACGCCCTCGTTGGGAGAAGTATCCATAGGAGGAGTCGGATCCGCCTGAGGTGTCGGATGTAGTCGTTGGGGGACTATCCCCATATCCGTTGCCACTGCCCGTTCTGCAACTGCCATGCGTTCCCGCGCGGCCCACCATTCTCTAGCACGAGCCTCTGATGCAGGATCAGCTCCATATACTGAGAGTGGAGGAGGTGGGTAATAGGCGGGTAATGTCCAGGTCTCCCCATAAGGGTTCGACATCGGTGCCGGAGTATACGGCCCATGAGTCATTACACCCGAAGTATACGGCATGTTAGGGACATAGGGCATGCCTTGAGCATATGGGAGCATACTGTGTTGCATGGCCGTTGCCAGATGTTGCATGCCGCCCCAACCGCCTTCCTGCTGGTGGAATATGATAGGGAAGGTTGGGGGTGGAGCGTGTAATGACACGCTCGGGGGCATACTTACGGGTATGTTAAAGGGCATACTGACGGGCTGTTGAGGCACGCTGGGTTGCATGCTGAGTTGCATGCCGTGTTGCATGCTAGGTTGCATGCTGAGTTGCATGCCGTGTTGCATGCTGGATTGCATGCTGAGTTGCATGCCGTGTTGCATGCTGGGTTGCCTACTGGGGGGCGCGCTGAAGGGCACGCTGAAGGGCAACTGAGCCACGTCCGGGACATGTTGATACATGTCAACAACCTGCCCAGCACTGACCTCTGCGATGGAAGCGGTTGGTGGAGAGGGGTCTGAGGGGGTCAGTGGCACGGTGGTAGAAGGGCCCGAAGGTCCAGGCGCGGTGGAAGCGGTTGGTGTAAGGTTTGAGGGGGTCAAAGGGAAGGTGGTGGTGGAAGGGTCCATTGCGGTGGTGGAAGGGGGTGAAGGTTCAGCAGAGGTCATTAAAAAAAAAAGTCAACTGTAGTGTCGGATAGGTCAACTGTATGACGGTTATGACACGATATGACAGGGTGACCAGTTTTCCAAAAAGTGGTTCCAAGAATACTAGTAGTCACAAAAACACTGGAATATCACCATAATCTCACCAGAAGCTGACTAGAAGTTGTATGGAACTTCCCAAGGAGATAGAAGTGGCAGCCGCCGCCAAAAATAGCCCTTATGTATGGTGTGAAGAAGCTGGTCTTAAGATCTGACCACAAATCTTGCCAGGATGCTTGAAAACTCAAGAATATTTTAGTATTTTTGCTGTTCCGCAAGTTTGGCCATAGTCTCTAGCCGTTCTGCTTATTTATGTCGTTGAAAGAAGCTTGCACTCTCCACCCCCCATACTTAAGCTCATGCCAAAGGAATCTGCCACAAACATTAGCATCCGCAACATCCGACGAAGATCCGAGAAAAAACGGATACAAGGGCCCACTAAAGACGCCCACGCGCATAATACTCCAGCGCCACAGCCGTCGGAGTGGACCAGAACGCCCACATCTGAAGATCAGCCCACAAGATCTCGCCCAGAGTCTGAAGAAAACCAAGATCACGTAGATCCCAACCAAACCCTCCTCAAAGAAGATCCCATAGCGAAACTTTTCCGCGTTTTTAGTGCACGTAACGCGCGCAATTTGAGCCGCCGAACGCAAGCAGAGCCAGCTCAAAACGCCAAAAACAAAAAATCGCCCGAGTCATCCCGAAGCTGCATCGTAAGACTCCACAGAACATCCCCAACCAAATCTTCCACAAAGAAGGCCATATAGCGAAACTTTTCCGTGTTTAAAACACACGCATTGCGCGTCATTTGAGCCGTCGAACGCAAGGTGAAGCAGCTCAAAACGCAAACACAAAAGTCGCCATCTGCAAAATCTCACTCGCAGATCCCAAAGGTCCGTAGAACGTATTCAACACCTGAATACCAATTTGTACCAGCGCATATCTGATAACTTAAAACATATTTCTTTCTTTTTATTTTCTTTATTTTCTTTATCTTTCTTCTTTACTTTTTACGTTTTCTGCTGTTTTTGGTGTGAATATTAGCTATCCAGCCTTATACTTCACATTTTCTTATTCATGACAAACACGCGCTACCCAGCCTAGTATTACAATCACTTTTCCGATATAATGTATGGTCTTGAACCTATAACATCTACATCCTTATGTATAGTCTTGGCACCATGCCTAATCCTAACATGTAAAACTTGCTTGTTCCTTAATTCATTTGATCAACACTAACTGAGGTCCACTTTCCCAAGCTTCCCTTTCAACATGT
>LGRX02006164.1:0-47361 GCA_001247695.2 Cymbomonas tetramitiformis
CCTTCCTCATCGTCTCCAAATACCCCCTTAATTCTTCGACTTCCCTCCCCACCACTCAGATTCAGCCACCCCTCCACTCACCCGGCCATGGCTGCTTCTCCATCTTCTAGAGTTTTTTGCTTAGCACCTAGCTTTTTCTCTAGATGTCACCCTGCTGAAAAGTGGGTTGAGCCCCCTTTGTGGGCGCGCTATAGTAGAGGGAGTAGCCCCTAGTGTTTTCACTAGCCTGCTTTTGCAGGGTTTCCGCACTCTCAGGACTTTGTCCTCTTTACTAGCGTAAATGTTTTATTATTATTATTATTATTATTATTATTACACTCACCACCCTAGCTACTAGAGTTTACAGATAAATGTCAAGATGTTAAACTCTAGGAAGCTAGTCCTATGTTCGGATAAACGTGACCTCCCCCGACGTAATTTACGCGTAAACACGTGTTTCCAAGGTTTTGAGATTTACGCGTAATGCGTAATGCATTATGTAGAAATAGCATTACCGTACAACCGGGACATAATCGTACAATAAACCCTATGATATCGACATTTCTTATTACTTATCTACGGTAGTTATGTGCCGTAACTTACACACACGACACAACTTAGGCCCCCTACGTGCCTCAACATAGAACATACGGAAGCACACAAGTTCTCGAGTGCGAAACACCGAAAAGACAAGTCAGGTGGAGTGGTGGACAGCAGCTACTAGCCAATACAGTCAAGTTGATTCATACGCTAGTGCATTGCAATACTATATTCAATTATGCGGAATTACGAATATGCTATCTACAACCATCTGCAAAATTATTTGCATGTAATAACAAAGAAGAGTTGTGGCACTCTGGTGCATACACCTAAAGTGCATGATAGTAAGCTTACGTTTGTAGCAGTGTGCATTGATGCAGTCAACCTAACGGAAGTAACGGAAGTACCGAACAAGTGAAAGGAACATGTGCATGAATCGCGCGCCTAGAGGCTACAAACACACGAATGGGCTCCACCTTTCAGGCACCACACGCCTAGCATATTGCTCTTGAATCCTAGCACTACGTTGGGTCCCAAATACCCGACCCTTGCAGTGTGGTTTGTGGTACACGTAAAATCGTGCCAAAATCAAGACGATTCGCGTAATTTACGCGTAAACACGTGTTTCCGACGTTTTGAGATTTACGCGTAACGCGTTTATCCGAACATAGAGCTAGTCAAAGTCACAGGTGGCAAGATGAATGTACAGGCTAGCAAAATAATACTGCTAAGCCTCGGAGATTGCTAGGACCAATTCCGGTCTGCTAAAATTAATGCTCTGCCAGCTAGTGGTGGGTGAACTGATAAATCTCGCCTGTCTGCATGTGATGGAGAATGCTAAAAGAATTCTGCCTGTCGGTTTAGCTTTGATACACTGCGAACCGTAAAGGTCTCTCTGCCATAAAAAATGTTCGTCCTAATTGATAAAGCTGCCCGCTAGTGGTGAGAAATAAAATAACATTCTTCTGTCCAAAACTACAGCAAGTGGTGGAGAATGATAACGCGAACACCGCCTGTCTGTTTAAAGAATCAGTAGTAGCTATCACTAGAATCGTAACCAGCATCTCCCTCGTAATAAGTGTCTTCATCATAAAAACCAGCACCACCAATCTCGTCGGAATCGTGGGCTCCTGCCTCCCAGGCAGCCCACTCCTCTGCGGTGTAGACATCCTCGTCGCTCATTGCAGGCTCATCTATAAAAGAAACCGTGCCAACATGAAACTCGCTCTGCGGTAAAAATTCCTCCCCAAGTGGGGGCTCCAAAACTCCGCCATAAGATCCTCCCTGAAAACATGTGTCCAGAGAATAATCTTGTTCCAATCGATCGGACAAAAAATGCGGAGCGGCCAAGTGGCCATCTTGCTCCTCTTCCTCCTCACAACTGCCGCTGGAATCATCGAAATACCCAAGTGGGTACTCCGATTCATCCTCATCCTCACTAGGCAAATACTCCTCATAACTGCGAACAACCCCAGAGCCCATATAGGGAGGTACAATGGGAGGTGCATGGACATAGTGAACTTCCGCGCGGACAGGAGGGGCCTGCCGCACGGTGTCGCTCGCCCTAGTGGCACTAGGCAAGGGTCTAGTGGTGGAAATCTGAGTAGAAACTGATTGTAGCGCCAAAATCGCCGGCGCATCGCACACTCCTACTTCGCAAAATCTTCCGCTCGAAATTCCAGAAACAGCGGTCTCGGCCGAGACACCACCAACTTGTGGCTCACTAGCCACCGCCAAGATGTTCAAAACTATCGGACAATTCTCGGTCGAAACTGCCGAAATCTGAGCCGCCTCACGGAAATGCGAAATAGCTAAATGCATGGAAGTGCATAAAGAGATGAGTTGTGATCTTTTGAGAGTCGAGACTCTCGCAAATCCAGAGTCAACCGATTCCAAAAGAGCTAGGAGCTCTATACTCGAAGAAATCTGCTGCGAATCCATCAAAGAAACCGAGATCCAATAATGAAATAACGGAACAAAAATCGTAGGAGTCCACCTCGTCGAAATCACCCAAAGCCGTAAGCAGCCGCCTCCAGAAAATACGTAGAATCTGTTCTAAAGCGTCCCACAAGGCGTGGAGACGCTTAACCGAAAGATAGGGCGGAAATAAAATAAAATTCTACGCTAAAATTCAGTTCACGCAAGCGTGAGAAGGACCATAACCTGCTGGAAACAGCAACTCAGGCAGTGGGGACCCGCTGCCGACGGTGAAACAACGGATCACTAAACTCGGATATACAAACGATATATACCCGAGATGAGTGACACACGCTGACCACCGAAGATGACATACAGGAATGACACTAGACTGTACGAACTAGTCGTAGCGTCAATTCCAGCAGCTGCTTCTCCATCTTCTAGAGTTTTTTGCTTAGCACCTAGCTTTTTCTCTAGATGTCACCCTGCTGAAAAGTGGGTTGAGCCCCTTTGTGGGCGCGCTATAGCAGAGGGAGTAGCCCCTGGTGTTTTCACTAGCCTGCTTTGCAGGGATACCGCACTCCCAGGACTTTGTCCCCTTTGCTAGCGTAAATGTTTTATTATTATTATTATTTATCGCGCGTGTGTACGCTATTTAAAGAAATCGTGCGCTATTTTGAGGGGGTTCTTCGTGATAAAAAGGCGCATGCATGCGGACAAAGAATATACTGTGGATATAAATAATTATATTTAAAATCTCGGTGTCCCCAAGATTTCATCCCTGTGTTCGCTGAAATATTCTTGAAATCGGTGTCCTTAAATATGCAAATTGTCATAAAATCGATGCAGTACAGTACAGCGCAAGCGGTGCAGTACAGTACAGGACGGTAATTCCCCTAAACCTCCGGGCTGTACTGTACTGTCGCGCGACTGCCACGTCGGCGTAAATTCCCCCAAAAACGACAGTACTGTACAGTACTGTACAGAAAAATGACAGGACAGTACAGCGCAGCGGAGGTTTCCTCGGTGCAACCCGGGGTTATTATTAGACGCCTGCGCCTGATGACTGATGACCCCCACGCTCTGCGCAAAATTCAAGTCGCTCCCCCCGCCCCGCCCATAAAATTCCAAGAAAATAGAATTGAATTCCTTTCATACACAATCATACAGGTGGCCATCTTGAATGGACACGTTGAATGTAATCGTTCTTCGTCGAATTTCATGGCCAGTATTCGGATCTGTCCGATCAAATCTAACGCTGCATACTTGCAATGACGTGTATTGATTCCCGCCACGAGGCATTTTCTGTCGATCTTCAATCGCGGAGTCGGATATATCCAGTCGGATATTCAGTCAGCAGCATAGGGCTGTGACCTGTGTGTGGTGTTATCTTTAACACATTTTGCTTCAGCTTGCTCTTCCTGCGTAAACTTCCCGTCCCACCCTTCTGCATAATATCATCATGGCCAGCACTTCTTACACTCAATGCGCTTCGCGTATCATTACGCCTACATTGAAGAGCTCTGTTCACAGCGGGCATACCGTCCGTAGCGCACCTCCTCAGGCTGCTCGTGCCCTGAGTTTCAAAACCGCCTTTGGCAAGTCCACGGTCCCAAAAGTTAGTCAGTCTTTCTGCAACAACTCTAGGGCTCTATGCGTATCGGCAAAGGCAGACTCAGGAAATGTTCTCCCAATTGATCTGCGAGGTGAGGCGTTCTTCTTGCAGAACTTCGTTCGGGTATAACTCACTTCGGCGATCGAAGTGAAAGACGAGATCCTGTCTCCCACTCAATTGATAGCTTCAGCCCGGTTTGAAATGAAAGATCTGTTGTCCTGACACAGGTAAGCGGGCCTTCGTTGCTGGTGTGGCTGATGATCAGGTCAGTTCTAACCTACTGTAGTCCAACACGCACAGTCCTATTTGTGGCAGTCTCAAGGTGCAACATGTGTTTATCCCACCGAGATTATTGGCTGACTTTGTCCAGACTCGCCAAACCATTCTCAAAATATACTGCTCTGCTTTCAGGGATTTGGCTGGGCAATTTCTAAGGCCTTGACACAAGCCGGAGCTGAAGTCATCCTTGGAACCTGGGTATGCTACAGTGCGCTCCTGTTGTACCCGTGCGTGGTCGTATCCTGACGCTTGAACAGTTTAGACTTGAACTTGCTGAGCCCTTTGAGAATTACTTAAACAAGTTTTTGATGTGCCCGTATGCATCCTGCTCAACGCGTGAACGCTTTTCAACTTCAAACAGTTTGGGTGTTTGTTCCCTCGAGACGCGCACGCGTCCAAGGCAAGCGCACGCACTCTTCGAGC
The DNA here is from genome assembly GCA_001247695.2 of Cymbomonas tetramitiformis. NCBI lineage: Eukaryota > Viridiplantae > Chlorophyta > Pyramimonadophyceae > Pyramimonadales > Pyramimonadaceae > Cymbomonas > Cymbomonas tetramitiformis. The sequence goes on from LGRX02006164.1 coordinate 4,754, forward strand.
AGCAGACTCTGAGTAGCACGGACGCTGGTGTGCAGGTTCCCGCGTTAAATATTTTCGAGACCAGCTTGCGCCGAGGAAAGTTCGATGAATCGCGCGTGCTCTCCGATGGCAGCCTCATGGAATTTGCCAAGGTTGACCCCTCGCTGAAGCTGTTTCCGCTCGTGTTCTGGGCTTTATACGCTGATCTTTGTGATTCCACAACAATCGGTTCACAAAAGCGCTTTGCTGTTTGCCGATTGTGTCTCACTCACCAAAGGCGTTGTAGACCGTCCTTGGTCGCTGTCACGGTTGGTTCCCTCTCAAGCAACTGTCGTCCCAGCATGCTTCAAACGGCGCACTTAAAGTGGTGCTGAATGGTGAGCTATAGGTTTCATATCTTTGCTTGATTGACTGTGTTAATCTTGTCAGATGGTCAAAATTAGTTTGTATATCCCCAACGGTCTCAGTCAGGTTACGCACGGCGAATGCGCGTTCCTGGTGGTGATCCCTCGGAATCCCGGCACCTCGACTTTTGGACCCCCGGCTATCCTTCAGCATCCCTTTATATTACCATGAGCTCGTGTCGGGCACACCCTTCTCGTCTGGTTGTATCGTGCCGCCGCCTCCTCGTAGCCTCGCGTAACTAACCGCGCATATGTCCCAGGTATACGCTATGGATGCCGTATACGACTCCCCCGAGGATGTGCCTGAGTCGGTGCGCACTGCCCGCTGAGTCCCATCCGGCAGGCTTGCCTCACGCCGCTGCTGCCGTTTGTTAATTGACTTTGCTCGCAGAGCTGAGGGTCCGTGAATACGATATCACAAGTGCTGCTTAGGTCCTACTCTCTGTAGTTAAGCTGCGTTCATAGACTTGCGCCATCCCTGGGCGCTTCGCGTCATGTGCACAGATGAGGCGCTCGGTGATATTTCAGGTTATCGATGGTTTTCCCCGAGAAGCTCGTTTTAGATCTCCTCTTGTCCTTCGAATCTTTCTCACGGGACTGGGCAGGGCTGCTGTATGCCGGCATCGAGTGTCTTGGGAAGGCGTAGGAAGCGCTGAATTGTGCTGTTAGAGCTGGTGCCTCAGACACACGTTTGCGTGACCTGGTGTGGTGGACACCCGGGAAGCAGGTGAAAACAAACAAGCGGTATGCTGCAAACTCCGAATTCACGGTGTCCGAGGTCGCGGCAAAGGTTAAAGAAGACTTTGGCAGGTGCGAGGCAGTGCCCCATTAATCGGCACCCCACATGCCCGGGCTGGGAGGCCCATATTCCGTATGCGTATGCAGCTCTTGGAGAGACCCCGCCCTCATCAGGAGCTGCGATGACACAGTTTAGTGTGCGAGGCACTGCCTGCAGTTAGGAGGCATGTATGCGTCCTCACACTCAGCAAGATTTAGAGAGCGTGGAGAGGTGTGGGTTGGTGCTGCTTTGTCTGCACCCAGTATCGACATCGTGGTCCACTCTCTTGCTAACGGCCCCGAAGTTGCTAAGCCACTTCTTGAAACTTCACGCGGGGTACGACTTCCTCTTTCAAATCGCGATCTTGCCTACTGCCTCCCTTGCCTCACTCCCGAGTATTTTTCTCGTCATGGCACCTTACCTCTGGCATGAGACTCACGAGCCGTTGAAGCAATAGCAATCTTGGGGCTATGCCCATGTTTCAATTTTGAGATCCTCCGTTGGGGTGTGTGCCGCTATCTGGTTGTGGGTCCTAGGACAAGAGTGGATGCCTCGGCTCTGCAGGCGGCGGCACTAGCCTGGCACCCTGAGAGTGGCATCTGGTGCCACATTGCCGCGAAGTGTGAACTGTTGTCTAAGCGCGCCCATTTGTTGGGACTCTGCACCGGTGTCTAAGTAGGTGCCGGCTGCTTGCAGGGTTACCTCGCAGCTGTCAGCGCCTCTACATACTCGTTTGTGTCCATGGTGCAGCGCTTTGCCCCCATCATGAATGAAGGTGCATCCCCCCCCGATGCCACGGAATCCCTTCATTAATAGATTGCACACGCCGAGCGGCCTTAATTTCTGATGGTGCGGTGTATTCAAAGCAGTGATGCTTTGAAGCGTGAACTCTGTCAGGCGCCTCCTGCTGCAGGGGTCGTGGCGCTCTCTGTCAGGCGCCTCCTGCTGCAGGGGTCGTGGCGCTCTCTGTCAGGCGCCTCCTGCTGCAGGGGTCGTGACGCTCGGTCAGTCGCTGCATTGTAGCACATGCAGATTTGCTAAAACTGGAGCGATATCTCGAATCAAAGTGATATTCAGCTCATCCTGCGCACTCCGGGATTGGTATCAAAAGCACAATGTTAGGCTCTACCCGGCCACTTCTCTCACCCACCATGCTATGCAGCAGTTGCATGCGCTGCGAGAGTTGTGTGGCATCCGCTGCAATATCAATCATACTGCTCGTCATGGGCATACTGCTCGTCAGCGAATCGAACCGGCCTCACCAACCATCAAGGATTGGGGTGGAAGGTGCTAATGTGTAAGTTGCACCCCGAGCTTCCCGTGCAGGTGGCTCCTTCATTTCTCTGACATACCTCGCCGGTGAGAGGTGGGCTCACCTCGCCGACTTAAACTCTACACCTTCTCCGCTTGCCAGACACATAACTGCTTTGTTGCCCTCTGTCCTCTTCACATTAGTAACCGCTGCCTGCTTTCACTCTGTCCTCTTCACATTAGTAACCGCTGCCTGCTTTCACTCTGTCCTCTTCACATTAGTAGCCGCTGCCTGCTTTCACTCTGCTGAGGTTTGCCATGTAATAATTTATAAGCCGACACTGCCGGTATTCTAGGATAAGTGACGATTGTAATGTACTGGCATCCACAAATGATGATGACAGTGCTGAAGATTTGCGCAAAGCACAGGCTCTTGGCGAACAAGGATGCTCAGGCTAGTGGGATAGGTTAGCAGGTTGGCAGGCAGGCCGTATACACTCGGAAAGGTCGCAAGGGTGAGGTGGGAGCAGTCGGGCTGCATGAGCAAAACTCAGCCGTACACGTCTGCAGGGGGACACCGCTACACCTCCAGGCCATAGCGCCTCAGACGGGTGGCTAATTATGAAATGGCCTGGCCTAGCATTTAATATACAAACTGTTGCTACTACTCTTTTGTAGCTGCGAAGGCAGTCTGCTCGGCTGATACTTTTTGTTGCTCAAGGAGGTTGCCTGCGGACCACGGCACAGGGTAGTTCCTGGCTACGGAGGTGGGATGAGCTCCGCCAAGGCAGCCCTGGAATCCGACACAAAGGTGCGTCAGTAAAGCGGTTCTGGCAACATATATTTTGGCAACTTGAAACTCTGTGTCACACGATTGCAGGAAAGTCAACTGATGATTCATAGGTGGGCTTAGAGGCCTCGATTATCAGAGGCTGCAGATGATTGGGCTGTTTAATCTGATGTGGGCTTTTGGATGGGGCGGAGCAGGTGTTAGCATGGGAAGCTGGCCGCAAGCACAATGTACGTGTGAACACCATAAGTGCCGGCCCCTTGGGCTCCCGTGCTGCCAAGGTACGCCGTGGCCATCACCCGTTTCCCATGGCGGCCTGCAGCTGCTTTGGCCGGAGTGCGCAGTGGCTCTCTGCCGTATTTTACCATGCCGAGGCTGAAAGATGTTAGACGCAGATGTGAGGAGACTGAGGGCCGGGGCTGTGCAGGCAATTGGTTTCATCGATGATATGATCCAGTACTCTGGCAAGTGCTCGCCATTATCACAGCGGGAATTGCAAGCTGAGGAGGTGAGTAGCCCTCATCCGTCTCCCCTGCAGCAACGGTACCTCTCTCTGTATTCAAAGCTTAGTGAAGTGATCGGTTTGTACCTCCCGGTGCCCCTGAAAGGTGTTTCTGGTTGAGAAGTGCGCTGAAGGCCTTATTTCCTCTCGATTTTTGCTTTGATTTGGGGAGTGCACGAGGCAGCGTCGTGTGCGCACTTTGAACTATGATTTGACTTGGAGCATCTATGATGCACTAAATGTATTCGCACCTGAAGGGATGCCATGCGTCAATCTGAGGGTTCTGCGGAGGAACTTCTGTGGTGCAGGTGGGCAACGTGGCCACATTTTTGTGCTCACCACTTGCCTCCGCCGTCACTGGCACATGCCTCTACGTCGATCACGGCCTCCACATCATGGGCCTTGGTGTGGACAGGTGTGCACCAGGGATGTCTGCAGCCATACGCCTCAGAGAAATGCTTGCTTCCACACCAAAGCAAGATATCCCTGCAAGCATAAACATCATATGGGAGTCGGAACTTGCATTATGCATGCGCGGACGATGCAACGTTCACTTTCGGTTGCCCAATTTGTAGGGTAACATCTCTCATGAGGCAAGATATTCACCTCATTCTCTTGGGGAGTTGAGTGTATTTGTTGGTTTCCCTTGATGCAGGGTTAGATCAGCTCGATGCTGACCAATCAATCTCGATGTGTATGCATAGATGTTTAGGCGTGTATGTGATGCAAGTTGCTGAATGTCCGGTTGGGGTTGTGTGTGTGGACAGCCCAATATTTGCAGACAAGATCAAGAATTAGTTGGATAAACGAGTTTGCATTTGTATTTTCTGCAGCAAATTGTGCTAGCAACAGTGATGCCTTTCAATCTGTGCTGTGTGTGGCTGCATGCGCAGCACATGTGGTTGATGGCATGATGGCTTCTTTCATATCAATAACGGTTATAGAGGCTTTACTCCAAGTCCTCTTTGGAGGCATTAAACATTGCTACCGGTGCTACCTGTCCATATTTATATCACTTTATTCCCATTGCATTTGATTCAGTGCTAGTGACCATCTTGACAACATGTCAAGCTGTTCGATCCTCTCATGTCCTGCAATGGTGTCGGAATTGTAACATGGCGCAGATACAAAACAGACTATGTGATATGTAGCCGTTCTAGGGGTTACAGTCTTTGGGCATGAGAGACATGCCTATTCAGAGGATACAGATTTGTGATCACAATCACAAAGGAGCCTTTGTAGGAAACGATGGATGTGCGTGTATGAAGATTGTACTCTCTAAAGATGTCACATTCCATACAAATATATGAAAAAGAGGTATCAAAAACTTTATTGTAAGGTTCATATCTCACAATAGAAATTTCAAAGGCGCAACAAACAAACAAACTCATTCAAATGTCAAAACGACTACCTGGATAAAACATCATGCAAATTCCCAGAGTTCACCCATGCTGATAACCATGGCTGGCCCTGCAAGCAATCCCGTAGCCGTGCGAGGCAACCACCATCCGCTGCAACCAATAGGTCGAAAAGCTCCGCGTGTTCTATGTTGCATCACCCTCCTCCGGAAACAATCGGTCTTGCACATTATTACTACGGGGTGGCAGCGCCTGGCCCACGCGTGGGCCACTTCGGGCCATGCCAGGGCGATGAGTGGTACAACGTCAGCCCAGGGTAGGCCCAGGCCTAGCCCTACCCAAGCCCAGAATTGCCGCTTTGATTGGTGCTCGCTGCGTCTTTCGATTGTCTTTCAATGAGGCAGTGAAGTTCCAACAATGATCGATCGATGCTGCTGCCAGTATCAGAATCCGAATATTCTGTACTCCGAATATCTGATCGTGTAGATGCATGATCAGCATGGGTGATTGTAATAAAATATCTTGTAAAACCTAGAAATCAGCGACACCCTGAGACATTATTTTGGGCTGATGGCTTTCGCTTTCACTGTCCCGTGAGTATGAATGTGGTCGGCTATGGAATGTCAGATATGTAGAAACCGTTGTTAGGGAGGTGAATTAATCCCGCTCAGCTCGCTACGCCTTCAAATGGGGAATACAACCAAAAAAATACCTGCTTTGAAGAGCAAGGCACCACATGTTTGGAGCGGAAATGTGACTCGAAGCGCATCGACTGTTTTGCACAGCTGTGAAGAGCGGGCCGATACAAACATATTGTCACTCATCCCTTTGACAATTTTCCAGCGTTCTCCCCAATTCTCCCCCAAAAGGCGAAACCAAGTTGGATTGCGCATACACTCGCAACGTTCTTCTTCGCGATTTTCACTGTGTCGATATGTTACGGCAACAACGCCTTCGCGACCTCCGCACCACGCACATGTGATACGTACTCAGAATACGCGAACCTCGTGCAACCTGGCTATGTGGTTCTTTCGGTAACTATGACGCCTGTTCTATCTTGCCAGCTTTGCGTTTTAAGACTTTTTTATGGCGCTTTAATCAACCCTGATTAGTATGCTTTGTATCTCGCAGTCTGATCCCTTCAGTAGCACTGGTCCAGTGCACAATATCTCTCTGTCGTTACTTGGTGGGCCTGGCCTGAACTGCGGAGAGCCTTTAGAGGTGCGCTCTTCAGTTCTTGTTTTAATGGTTGCAGATACTCCGTTCACCTGCTCTTTTGGATTACCGTGCGTGTTAGATAAGCGTTAGAAAATAGCTTTGAATGACGCTCTTGGCTCAAGGAGTAATCTTTATGTCGCAGCCGGATGGCTACAATGCTGTGGACCTGTGCACCCGAGCAGCGAGCACTCGGACGGAGCCGATAGTACGTTCAGGGCGCTGACGCAGGTATTTTCCCTCGTCGGTGAAGACTCCCTCGCTTCCTCTTGTCTGTCGTGTGCGATTGGCCCAGCCCAGGGCACTCTCGGGGCAAATCACTCTTCACATCTTGCATGCCAGGGCGCTACAATGAAATATGGTTCGCTCATCCGTCGCGTTTGTGTCAGCAGTGGCACCCTTCTTTCATTGAACTGCACGGCATCCGTGCAAACACAAACGGTTTTTTCTGCGCGCTTGCAACATAACAGGAGTTGATTGTTTTTTTCAAGCACAAACCCCGAATGCTGAAACCTAGATTTTCAAACCTGAAACCTCTAGCACAAGGGTAACTTGTAATACGTGAGCGGTGCAGATGTCCGATTTTCGGCAATAAGATAGCCTTCGTGAGGGAGCATGGTGCATATCAGATTTTCAGTCCTAAATGTCAAATGTTGCAAGAAGACCCCGCACAATGCAAGTTTCAGAGACATTATCGAACCACACTTTTCGTTCTTTCACAACTACAGGTAGCCTCTCATCTTTGTCGCGAGGTTTTTTATTTGTCGTGTCGCAAAAAGATTCGTTTATATTAACGACGCTTCGCAGCTTTTTCAAAAATATGCTGTTTGTCATTTCGTTTCCCTTGGCTTAGACATGTTTTGGGTTTGGGTTTGATTGACATGTCTCGTAGGATATCAATCTTTTTCACCTATCAATGCTTCGCCCCAAGCATTGTGCTTCACAAGATAAGTTCACAATACTGATATAAATGTTTGTGATAAGTTTCGTCCGTTGAAACACACGAGAACTCAAGCGGTGCGAGGCAGTTTTGGGTTTGGGTAGATTCAAACCCAAACCCAAAACGCACGATGTTAACATACTCTCGTCTCGCGAGTTCTCAACATCAGACCTTGAGCTTCGGGAGTACAGCTCATATCATTGTTATGAATATTTATGCAGAGTCTCGCGTGCTGAAACGTACGAGAACTCCTATTCTGCTAGGCAGTTTTGGGTTTGGGTAGAGATTCAAACCCTGTGCCCGGGGCACTACGACATATACTCGGAATGATGTTTTTTATTGAACGTGCAAAGGTACACAATTGGGTGTGCAATTATTTTGGAATAGAAAAGTGACCTTCCTGGAATAGAAATTTGAATTCTGAATTTTAATTTACAGATCTACCTCAAAAATTCTTCCGCCTTTCAAGAATGATATTTCCCAAAATTTCCCCCACCTCCTTCCATTCTTTCAAACATGCCTCGAAGTACCCGCTTTGCACTAGATTCTGACCCCACTGTAAAAACTGTCGCTAGAAAGTGGCACGCCTCGATGACACTAAATTCCAAATCATTTGTTTACCGTCCATGCATCGCCTTCTCGCGAACCCGTCTGAGGCGTGCACCTCTCTCCGGGCCGCGGGGCACAAAAATAGATATTTTAAAAAATGTAATTTTTCTACTAACTGTGCTTGCAGGGCGCGGCAACCTGACCACATGGACCACGCTAACGGCGACATGTCAGACGACACAACGGCTAGATGCAGATTTGGCCCGCCCCTGCCCTGATTCCTGTCTTTCTGGCCCGTCTCCATGCCATGCTAACTGGGTTTTGAACTCGCAGGGCACGAAGCAAAACGAAAGGCGGCTCTCGACTGTACTCAACCGTGGAAACGACCGTAGAAAACCGCCGAAAGGCTCAACCGTAGACCCCGACGTAAACGTCAGCAGTAGCTTTCAGCATCAGAAAAACGGGGGGGAAATGAACTCCAGAGGCGCAATCAAGAGAACATCTAGAGGTTCCCCACTCGTGGGGCAAAAAGGCGGAAAGGGAGGCATGCCGCCGCGCAGAAACAGAGCACTGCTCGACGAGGAGCAGACCGGAACACTGCTGAGACACTTCCAGGGAAAGGATCACGCAGCGACGAGTACTTTCACCGACGGTGCACATCTGCCGCCGCTTCCAGACGACTTTGACCATAGTCTGAATACGTTCATCGACAAATATTGTAGCCAGCACGATGCCAAAACAGCGCTAGAAGCAAGAGCCGAATTCTACAGCGCCGCCTACCCAGACAAGCGACTAGAATACACCCAGTGCTCACAGGGATACCCCCTGGAAAATCCGTACGGCACAAGGAACGCTGAGGGGGAAACCATCTACACGCTCCTGCAAAACTGCGCGGAAATCGAACCCAGCGACATCGACGAGTACTGCATCCCGAAAGGCAGGCAAGGGCACATCGTGGTGGCCCCACTACGCTCCTACGGGCCCCTAGTTGTGGAATACCTGCAGCATCTGACAGCAGCGGTCAGACACTTCCATCAACTCGGCGAGGGAACTATGGTGATCTCCCAAGAAAGCCCGCCTGGAATAAGGTGGGTGGGGGATAAGGTGGCCGCAATCCGCTTGACCTTCGTCAAACCTGAGTATGCAGCGACAGTTATGTCTACTACCCTCGCGCACCTGCCGATCTATTGTGGGAAGCTTGGGGCCGATAATATTGCCGACAGCGAAAGGGCGATCCCAAGAGTAAGGATAGCTGGCAGGGGGGGCGACCGTGGAGGGGCTGAGGAGAGGCAGCTGTGCATCACGAGCGAGGACCTCAAGGGCAGAACGCTGCAGTCGCTCGAGGACGAGCTGGCAGGTATGAAGATCATAGAGGCGGCTATGAAGGGCTCCTGGGAAGACTCAGTCCCCGCTGCCACTGCGCTGAACAACCTCAGAATCGTCGCAGCCAGTGAGAAGGCAGCACAACAGCTTGAAACGGGTGCCATCAAAATACCAAGTCTGACTGAGTACGGGGTCCAGCGGATCCCGACCAACAGGGCAATCCAGCACTTATTCGCGACCGAGGTGGTCATCGTCGACTACGACCGAAGCATCAACTACGAGTTCGACGCAGACTTTCTGGTCAACTCCATCAACGAGCTCCTCACCAACGAGCTGGGAGAGGACCAACACCTGCTGCCATGGCCACCGTCCTACACGAAGCCGGCCACTGACGACTCGGTACCGGCATCGTACTTGCGAGTCCGAAAGCTTAAGAGGGGGCAGATATTCTCTGCTGTGGCCAGTGAGAAGGCCTATGACTGGATAGGTGGGCGGCCAGAGAAACGGTTCAACGTCAAGGTGGAGCATCTCGGTATGCGTTTTGAGTGCCAACACTCCGACTTTTCACGGACCGGAAAGTATGCGAAAGGTAAGGGTGAAGGTGGCAGAGGAGGCACGGTACCACCCATCGCACAGTCAGCAGACGAAGTGGTTCAAGCACTGGAAGGCAGGCTGGCATCCTTCGACAAAGTGGCGAAAAACGACAGCAAGACCGAGGAAGAAATCAGGGCCCTACGGGAGGTGGTGGAGAGGCTGGAAACGGCGACAGTCAAAGGCTTCGAAGACACTGTCAAGAGTGTTGAAAGGGTCGGCGACGGGGTGATCGACCTCACAGAAAAGTCCAAGGGCTTCAGTGAACTTCAGCTGGAGCTCCAGCAGAAGATGGTCGCGAGAACCTCGTTAAGCTCAACTCGGGCCAGCAGCCAAAGTCCCCGCAGTCGGAGGAGGACTTCCACATCCGTTCACACAAAAGGCCCAAGCAACGCATCGAGACACCGGGAAGCGAAAGCGACACCAATATGCTCGACAGAGAGAGGCAAGACCTGGAGAAGAAAATCGCAGCCATCGAGAAGTCCCAGCAGAAGGAGAAGGAAAAGGTACAATCCACACACCCCACTGCCTGGAAACCTGTATTGGACGATAAAGCCTATCGGACACCAGGTGGGAAGGATGTCATAGCCTGATCGCGTCATGGTGACCTGAAATCGCGACCTGACCTCATGAAGGCGTGACACAAGCGTTGCCACGCTCGTGTCGCCGGCGATTTCTGGCGAAATCGCTTCCTCACGCCACGTCAGTCGTCACGCGTTGTCGCTCGCGGGAAAACTGTTACCTCACAGAAATTCATATGTCGCTTTGTACAAAATCTGTCGTTTTCTACAGTTTTCCCATGTACTTAAATATGGAATTTACCACAGGTCCCATGCCATCTTCACTGAAAACGTGAAAAGTCCATTCTATATTTTAAAGCATATAATTATATTATTGTATTATTGTTTAAAGCATATAATCGTATAATCATATAATTATATAAAGAAATTACGGAATCTAATATATTTACTGTACGTCATAATATACACAAGTATTATATTAATATTTGTATTTATAACATACTGTCTGGTATGGAGACGAGGGCGATATGGTGGGGGGAAGGTGGGGAGGGGGGGGGAGGTTGGATATGTCGATAGCCGCGCAGGGGGTGGGGGAGGAGCCGGACGGATCCATGGACATAAAAGTCGGGTATTGACGCCCGATATTGTTTTATCGATTAATCGCAGAAATCGTGCCTATCGATTTTATTCCGTTGCCGAAATAATAATAAAAACATCCTCCACCCGCCCGCCCCCCATAGTTGATTTAATTTATCCCCCCCCGCCCCCCACATTAATAAAATAAATCAAATCTTATTAAATATAATACTTATGTGGGGGGTGGGGAGGGTTGATGGTTGGGGCCGGCACACCCTATGCCCCATGCCCCACTTGCACACCCTATGCCCCATGCCCCACGGCAGACCGTATCCCCATGCCCTGGCGCATGCACCTTATGCCCCATGCCCCACAGACAGACCTTATGCCCCATGCCCCACTGCCGACATATGCCCCATGCCCACCGCACGTAGCCCCATGCCCCACGGCACAGACAGCCCCATGCCCCACGGCACATAGTATGCCCCATGCCCCACAAGCAGGCGCATAGTATGCCCCATGCCCCATGGACATACCGTTTGCCCCATGCCCCATGGGGCATACTATGCGCCTGCTTGTGGGGCATGGGGCATACAATGTGCCGTGGGGCATGGGGCATACAGTGTGCCGTGGGGCATGGGGCATGATGGTCCGTCAGGGCATGGGGCATAGTCGTAAGAGGGGCATAAAGTATAAGGTCTCGTTCCGTGGGGCATGGGGATACGGTCTGGCTGTGGGCATGGGGCATAGGTACAAAGGAGCATGGGGCATAGGGTGTGCAAGTGGGGCATGGGGCACAGGGCGTGCCGGCTCCCAACCATCAACCCCCTGACCCCCACACATAAGTATTATATTTAATAAGATTTGATTTATTTTATTAATGTGGAAGGGGATAAATTAAATCAACTATGGGGGGCGGGCGGGTGGAGGGTGTTTTTATTATTATTTCGGCAACGGAATAAAATCGATAGGCACGATTTCTGCGATTAATCGATAAAACAATATCGGGCGTCAATACCCGACTTTTATGTCCATGGATCCGTCCGGCTCCTCCCCCACCCCCTGCGCGGCTATCGACATATCCAACCTCCCCCCCCCTCCCCACCTTCCCCCCACCATATCGCCCTCGTCTCCATACCAGACAGTATGTTATAAATACAAATATTAATATAATACTTGTGTATATTATGACGTACAGTAAATATATTAGATTCCGTAATTTCTTTATGTAATTATATGATTATACGATTATATGCTTTAAACAATAATACAATAATATAATTATATGCTTTAAAATATAGAATGGACTTTTCACGTTTTCAGTGAAGATGGCATGGGACCTGTGGTAAATTCCATATTTAAGTACATGGGAAAACTGTAGAAAACGACAGATTTTGTACAAAGCGACATATGAATTTCTGTGAGGTAACAGTTTTCCCGCGAGCGACAACGCGTGACGACTGACGTGGCGTGAGGAAGCGATTTCGCCAGGAATCGCCGGCGACACGAGCGTGGCAACGCTTGTGTCACGCCTTCATGAGGTCAGGTCGCGATTTCAGGTCACCATGACGCGATCAGGCTATGACATCCTTCCCACCTGGTGTCCGATAGGCTTTATCGTATTGGACACCAGCCAAGCAACCTACAATAGCATCACAGACAATCAAGGGGAGCAAAAGGGGTACCCACTGCCTGAATCGGCCCGGAGCACCACCTGCAGCAAAACTTCCAGAGCAGCATCCAAAGGACTAACAAAAGGGGGGACCGATCGCAGGCTAGCCGCGCCAAGCTGACGAGATCGAGCAGGCACTAAGAAAACAGCACGGCGACAAGGGAGGGAAAACTGGGTAATATATGGTGAAAAAGAAGAGCACCACCTCGAGCTCAATCGAGTTAATCTCCCGAATAGCTATGCACTGTACACTGCCTGCCTGAATAGAAGCCCATCTAGTCAGACAAACATTTACAAATATGTAATAAGCAACTGGGGTGTGCCTAGAAATCCCTGCCCTGCCCAGTGCCACCACCGTTGTCCCGTGCTCCAGATAACTGCTGACTGTGAGCTGAAAATAAACAGGAAGGGGATAGGTGCCACAGGAGGCACACATAATGTTGCACAAATAGAGGGAATATGCATAAGACGAATATGTAAACAGGCATATAGACCTAAAGATAACGAAACTGATAATAAAACAGTGGGATTTCTAGATACACAGGGAAATGAGGGAAACCCTAAGTCCACCCTAAGCGAACCGAACACCAAAAGACCCCCGGGGGGAATAGCAATGAATGGCTCGATGGGAAAACTCTTAGGAGGGCTACATGACAAATGGACAGGCAATACACAAGTTTTCAGATGGAATTGGCGACCTTCGATATTTAGCGAATTGCTCCAGGAGCTCTACGTTAAAACACGAAGTTTCGTAAAAACAACCCAAATGAACAAATATGTTGAGGGGACACCCAAAGGACATACACAACTAAATATTGAGGGAAACGAAGCTCAGACATGCGGTGAGGAGAATGAGAGGAGGCTGCAAGCGTATGTAACGCGTAACAAGGGGGGCGATACGGGAGGGGTAACACGTGAGCAACGGAGGTGCGCAGGGAATAATGGCCATAAGAATAGCCCACAAAGCGCACTAAAAAGAGAGGAGCTAGTTAAAACAAACTGTGCAGCTGTACAAGGGAAAATAAGAAGAAACCCTAACCCTGAGGAGGCATACCTACAGAATAAAAGGGGAATGACAGCACATAAAGGCAAAATCAGACAAAAATATTTCGCACAATGCTTGAGAATAGTAAACTACGGAAGGGAAATGAAAATAAGTACGAACGGACGACATTGGACATTAAGCGAATTGTGCTGGAACCAATTCGTAAAAAATCGAAAATTTGCAAAAACGAACCCCGTGACGAAATATTTTAAGAGGGCACCCCAGGGGGGTACACAGCAACATAGGAAAAGGGGAGAGGCCCAAAAATGCAGTGAGGAAAGCATAAGAAGGCCACACAAGTATGTAACGCGTAACAAAGAAGGCCACATGAAGAGGGAAGGGCGGGGCAATTGGGGCAACGAAAAGGAAACCGGTGAAATAAAAGACCCACGAAGAGGACGGAAAGAAAAGGGGAAAAACAAGGCCAATTGTACAAATATACTAGGGACCATAAGGAGAAACCCTAAACCCGAGGGTGCATACCTGCAAGGAAATAGAGAAACAGGGGCACACGAAAATAAAACCAGACAAACATACTCTGCACAATGCTCGCATATGCTACAACCAGAGGGGGAAACAATAATAGGAACAAATGGACAACCTTGGACCTCGAGCATATTGTGCAGGAAGCAATTCGTAAAAAATCAAACCTCGGTGAAAAGGAAGCTCAGGATGAAATATTTTAGAGAAAAGCTCAACAGATATACACAACAATACTTGAGGAGGAACGAAACCCAAGCATGCAGAGAGGACGATGAGGAGAGACTACACACACGTATGTAGCATGCAACAAGGAAAACGACACAAAGTGTGGGGCACGCAAGAATTGGCGAAACAAGCGAAACACAAGCAACCCACCGGGAGAGGGATGGCGAAGGACGGACCATACCCATGAAGCAGCTGTAATAAACAAAGTGATGCTTGCAATTTGCGCCATGATTATGGTCCTGACAAGAGGTAACATGGGTGGACAAGAAAGACTAGGTCAAAGGCCAACACAAAAGACGCACATAAAAGAGCGCGAGGAGATTAGCAGGGGGAAGGAGACAAGAGCGCGGAACGGAACACTGGAACGGAAACATACTAAGCACAGTACACAGAAAAAGAGCATGGCAACAATAGAAGCAACCCGACAGGGAATCGAGACAAACAAAGGTGAAGGAATGCCAAGTAGGGAAAACGACCCAAACCAGGAAGCAATACCGCAAAGGCCCACAGGGGGCCCTAGGTGGTTCGCCACAGAAGAAGAGGAGGAACAAAGGGTGAGATTCAGCATTCAGGAGAAGCTTCACGTATTACCTGAGGGCAAACCGACGGGAGCACGCATACGCACACAAGCGAGGAAGGAGATACTGGAGGGAACACGTAACAGGTAAAGCATGCAGATGGATACAACGTACCAAACACGACAGGCCACAACTAGTCAGAAGCAAGCAGGCGGTAAGGCAGGCAACAGAGGATAGAAACCAAGATAGATGGATGCGAAGACACGGCGAAATGCGCGGCATGACAGGCGAAAGCCGGGACATGGCAAAGACGGAAGGGGCCCAACTGATGGCTATACACATAACACTAGATGCGCTAAGCATGCTGGTTAAACAAACGCAGAAGGCACAACAAATAACGAAAAGCCCACAACACACAGCAACACCAAAGAGCCTCGGTGAAGTGGTGAAAACGACGAGGGAAAAAACGGCGGTAGCGCAAGAGGAAGCCCCAGACACAGGACCCGACCAGAAGGAAATAGTAAAAGTGAAGGGCATGGGAAAGGATGCCGAAGCAAAACAACAGCCCTCCCACATTGGGGGAGGAACACACCCGGCCAAGGGAACGGAAGGGCAGTACCCTAGGAACTCCGTCACGCAGGGGATATTTACAGAGGATGGGAAGCTGAATATGTACCAAGTGGACCTCGCACTCGAGGGACTGGAAGAAAACCCCCCGGGGTCAACAACTATACAGGAAATACTGAGGCTACTTAGGGGAAATGACGGGAAATTTCTAGAAATGATAAAAGGAAAAGTTACCAAAAGGGGCGGCACTCAAATACCCGTAATAGGAAACGGACACTGGTTGCTACTAATGATAGGAGTCTGCGGCACGGGGAATAACCGCACACTGCAGGCCTATGTATACGACTCTATGGGCGCAGAAAGGCAAACGCGAAAGAAAACCGCCCCCAGGCAAATGGGAATGACGGAGGAGCTACAGACAACAATAAGCGAGTGGGTGAAAAGCAACAAGGGGGCAATGGGGTGCCAAGAAGCCCGGTCCACGCCAATGTATGACAAACACCGATATGATGCATACAACTGCGGAGTCTGGGTAATATACATTGCAGAGTTGTGGCAACAATGGTTTCAGGAACGAAACGGAGCATGGGTCCCTACAAATTTTGGAAACCCCAGTGCATATGTACCCGACATGTACCGGGGACGTGTACCCAACGTGTACCCAGCGTGTACCCAGCGTGTACCCAACGTGTACCCAGCGTGTACCCAACGTGTACGAAAACAGTAAAAAACGGGGTCTGGTACATGTTGGGTACACGTGTACTCTACCTTGTACCTACGTGTACTTGCTCGCGGCGCGGCATGCGTACCCGGCATGTACCCGCGACGGGGTACATGCTGGGTGCATGCGTCCGTGTATGTACCTTTTGCCGCCTGCGCATGTACCCGGCGTGTACGCATGTACGGGTACATGTGTACCGCATATGTACTCAGGTTACCGTTGGATGTTACCGTTGGATGTTACCGTTGGATGTTACCGTTGGGACACCCGGGGTACATGGTGGGTACATATGTACTTAGGCCAGGTACATATGTACTTATTGATATAAACATGCCTGGTGCGCACGTACCCAACATGTACCCACGCATCAGGTACATGCCGGGTATGCGTGTACGCAGGTCAGGTACATATGTACGTAAGCCAGGTGCATATGTACTTATTGATATTAACATGACTGGTGCATATGCACCCCGCATGTACATTTGAGTGAGGTACATGCCGGGTACGCATGTACGCAAACCAGGTACATATGTACTTATTGATACTAACATGACTGGTGCATACGTACCCCATATGCACGTGTATATCGGTGCATTATTAGTACACATGTACCAAGCGTGTACGAGCCTCCCATACATATGTACCCAACATGTACGTGCGTATGCATTAGTACGCTATAGGTGCATGTGTACTCGAAAAGGGTACACATGCACGCAATGGTGGGTACAACTCTGGTGCGCGTGTACGAGGCCTATCTATATGCACAATATCACAAGAGGATTGCGAAAATGTGTGCTACTTACATTAAGTGTGTTCACAATGCATATGCTATGCGAAGGCTAGCACATCACGCATACGCATGGAACACTCGAGCATGTTTAATACAATCATATTAATACGATAGTGTAGCTAGCTAGGCACGATGGGATACAATTGGGACTACTCATCTCTATCCTACCAATACGCAAAATAACGTTCTATTCGTACGATTTCTAGTTCCAACACTACGATTGTAAACAATCTATCAACCTAGCACGCTCGAAGGGAAGCTTGAAGCTCATGAAGTACTCGAGGCGGTCGATTTTCTCCATTTAGGGTTTCTCCAAAACAGCCGATCTGAAAAGTAAAGCAAAGAACCAACACTTAGTAAAAAGCGAAAAACGCATTAAAGATTCCCTTGTGCAAAACATAACTAGCAACCGCTAGGAACCTCAAAGAAGCGCGAATGTAAACGCGAGATGATGGTGGAAAATTGATTTCACCACTCGAATATTTTCAGCGATCTGAAAAACAAAAACAACCAAGTAACGTTTAGTAAAGATGAAAGATAATATAAGTGAAAAACGAAATTAACGAGGGAAACTGAAAAGGAGAGGTGGAGTGAGTTGGATTTGAACCAACTATTTCGAGTGCAAAGGACTCGCGGGAATCTTCCCGTTCACTCCAAGTCAAAGTTCCGCGCATGCCAAGGATGAGCGCGCTAAGCACACACAAAATAATACATATACATATAAAAACATGCACTACAAACCTGTGACATATTGCAGCGAGCAAGAATGAGAAATATCATAACATGCAACCCGCTGGCGAGGCCACCACACGCTGCTGCACACTGCTGGACGGTGAAATGTGAAGCGTTGACGGCTGTACCGGTGAGTTTGAACTTTTACAGTATTCTGCAAAAATGCCTACAGTGGACACCTTGACTTCCCGTTGCGCGTTGGGGGGCGTGAGAAGTCACAGCACGTCCTCGTCACGCGAGCACGATCGACGATAACGATGACGATGACGAATTCTGCGAAACGTGTGCCATGCCATGCGATGCCATCGGACGATTGGAGATGGAATAATCCACCGCATGACGCTCGCGCTCGCGGGTTGGGGATCGCAGGCACGCAGGTCACGTACGTATCGATCGCGATCGTCATCGATTATTCCACCCCACCGCTCTACTCGGGCGGTCATCCTAATTGAGGTACGATTTTCTTTCTCTGTTCCTTTTTTTTTTGTGCAACACGTTTGCCCATTTTTCGTGCAACTAAAATGTTTTTCGGGCTCGTCGTGCACTCGATTATTTTTTGCGCTCGTCGTGCGCTTTAAAATGAGGCCAACTTGTTTTTGGGGGGTTTGGTGACTTTTTTTGCGTTTTGGTGATGTTCGCTTGGGTACACGTGCGCCTGGGTTGTACCTGAAGCTGTCGGGAAAAGTGTAAATTGTACTCGCATGCACTTGCATATACCAAGCCTGAGTACATATGTTATTTCTGCACCCAACTTTGGCTTCATTCTTGTACTTGCTCGCGGCGGATTTTAGTAACGGGATGGTTCATGTATACCCTAATTGTACCCAACATCCGCCGCGAGCAAGTACACAAAAGTACAAGAATGAAGCCAAAGTTGGGTGCAGAAATAACATATGTACCCAGAAATTACGTTCGGGTACATGCAGGGTACATCATTTGCGTACTGATAAGGTCCCCATGTACCGAAAACGTACGGTGATAGTACATATGCGGTACACATGTATCCGTCTATGCGTACATGCCGGATACACGTGTACCTTTACCTTGTACCCAACGTGTACTTGCTCGCGGCGCGGCATGCGTACCCGGCATGTACTCGCCGCCGGGTACATGCCGGGTACATGCGTCCGTGTATGTACCTTATGCCGCCTAATACATGTTCGGTACGTATGTACCCGCAATGTCTTCCCGTATGCAGATCCATGCGACATGGGCAGGAGCGTCGGGGACGCCCTCGGTATCTTCGCCCGGCCCCGGCGCATGCATGGCGACAACACGGTCGACAACGACCCGTTCACGACACCGACGATGTCGATGCAAGGTGCGTTCTTCCCTTCATAAAGTAATGCGTGCACCCCGGGTACGCGTGCACCTTACCGTTCTTTAGTTGGTACATGGCCGGTGTGACGTCGGTACATACGTACCGGACACTTACGCATGAAGGTGAAACGAAATATGCCGGAAATTCTTGCTTATGGTCACAATGTGCGCCGGAGGCCCTGCCAAAATTTTTATTTTGCGTGGGCGCGTCGTGTGGGAATGCCTTAGTGGGAGAATGTGTCAGCATTCACCGTACACGCGCGGTACACCTGTACCCACGTCGTACCATTGTGATTATTCCCGGGTGCATGTGTACCGATAATGTACCGACTGACTGTGCTTCGCAGGAACGTGCGTGGCGAGCGTCGTGTACCTCAACAATCCGACCTAAACCACTGGGTCGTGGCTGGGGGACCACGTGCACGTGGCCGCCGCCTTCACGTGGACGCGGCTTTATTACAATCAATCATAACAAATAGCTCCGCATGGGAGTCCGAGTTTTGGGAGGGAGAACGTTCCGGGGACGTGGGATGCGATGTAGCGGAGAGATTATTTTATCGCCAAGGACGTGGTGATGATCGTGCATCTTCCGCGTGGCCTTGGCCGTCTGCCCTGCCGGAAAATCCTTCCATACATCTCACTGCCGGTGCTCCCGCACCGGAAGGCTCGGCGGTTGTCGAGGAAATAACCGACGCCGTATGCGGCACCATTACCGACGGCGATCCTTCAACTGGGGTGGATATTGGCATGGCATGGTGCGTTCTTACCCGTACATAAATCCCCGCTCGATCTCCATTTCCACGAATCCACGCAGGTTGATTGGGTTCGTTCTAGGCTCGTGCCATAATTATGGTGGACACCCACTAACCCTTTGGTACGTGTTGCGTACATGTGCACCCATGTGTGGTGCATCCACAGTGCATATGTACGGCACCTGGGAATCGTTGGGTGCATATGTACGGAGCAAAGACGCATGCAAGTGAAACAAAAGATGCCGGAAATCCCTTCTTATGGTTACCTTGTGCGCCGGAGGCCCTGCCAAAATTTTCATGTTCGCATACGAAATTTCATGTTGGCCCTGTCTTTTCATTGTACCGACATTGCTAGTATGGTCCTGTCAACGTGTACATGGCCGGTACATGTGCACCAGAGCTGTGGTACATCACTGGTACATGTGTACTGACGTACAGCTTCAACCTCCTTCCAAAACCCCTCCGCCTCATGTGCCACAGCCCGGTGGTTGACGACGAGACGGCGGCAGCGGCGGCGTTCGATAACGTACTTCGTAACACGATTGTGGAACATCGCCATGACATGGGTGAGTGGACGTGAACGACGGTGAACGACAGAAGAGGACGGCAGCGATGCACCGCTGCATATATATACTTAAACAAAAGAATACATGGTACACTGATAGCAATATTAGGATTACATTCCCACTCGGCAAGTTTGCACGACATTACCACGATATGCGGCGAACCCTACCGAAACCCTACCAATTAAAGACACAAATGACTTCACACAGCCCCATATACTGAGAGGGGCAGGAAAAAACTTTAGGGAATGGCTCAGGAGGGTAGGGAGACACGCTACACAAAGTATGAGGGCGAACTGCCGACACTCGACCACAAGCGAATTCCCAAAAATGCTCTACGTAAAAGTAAATTTTTTTGGAAAACACACCGAAACACCCCAAATGTTTTGCACAACTAGGGGACGACATACAAAAAATGAGGCCCGCCAAGGAAATTATATTAGGGGCGTTATAGATATGGATTCAGGGCAATGTAACGCTGTAACCATAAACTCGACAACAACGAAAACACTACAGCGACACCCGAGATGGACAAGACAGGCCCAAAATAAGCACCCCAACCAACCAAATGACGCACTACCACCCACCCACTTAAAACGGAACTACTGTAGTACAAAGGCGAACCCTGAAATGACCCTAACAACGAGGGACGCAAATGCACGCGCACGGCACAACATGACGGGAAAGACGTTAGGAAACTTCAGGGAATGGCTCAGGAGAGCAAGGAGAAGGGACACGCAAAATACTGGAGCAAACTACCAACATTCGACCACAAGCGAATTCCTAAAAATGCTCTACGTAAAAATAAAAAAATCGGAAATTGCGGGTGCACGTGTGCACATTGCGGGTGCACGTGTACCCACCATGTACCATAGGTCAGTACGTGTGCACCCGGTCGCAACCGTTTCCAGTGCTGGCCCGGTACACGTGTATTTAGCCTGCACCCGTAATGCAGTGCACGCGCGGTACATACGTCCCCGGCATTTCCGTAGTGCTTAGGCGCCATGTGTTGTTTGCAGACGGCGCACCTTCAGGTCAAAGGCGCACCGGGTACCGCCAAGTACAAGATGCACATCGACCTGGACCCCACCCCATGGTTGGGAAGACAATACTGGAATATCCTAGTTCACTAGATATCAGAAACTCCCGAACTGTGTGGATCAACTCTCAAGATAAATAAACCCTAAACTAGATATACCCGGAACGGTCTCGGACGGTTTCGGAGTCTAGCCTACCTGTGACACAGCGTGTGTCACAGCACGAACCTATAGATCAGTCAGCAGTCCAGTGTTGGTCCTAGGAGTCTGTCATAGGGGCCTGACCGGGACTCCCAGTCAGGGCTGCCTATACAGATTTCAGCACACCACCCCAGCACTGTGGGTGGTGACTGTCTAGGAGAGTCAGATAATGTAAGATAAGTTAGGGCAGGAGCCAGGTTGACAGACCTAACTGCTAATCCAACTGTGCAATTCTGAAACACAAATTGGAAACCCTCTAGCTAGCACAGGTGCAGAAACCTACGGGCATTGTGCACCCGCTAAACAAATGAAAGGCACCGAGCTAGCAAGCCAGAATGTAACTTGTAGATGTCAAAAGCAAAAGCATAAACCATAAAAGTTGTTGAAGTCACCGGAGTTCCGCACACCACCATGTTGGTGTGCATCCAGAGTGAACAAGAAGTCAATCGACAGCACCAAAGTAGCCAGCCGTGGTCTCAATCAAGTCCGACCCGAAGGGAGGGTTCCCGAAAGGACCCCCCTCATGCAGAGCCACACCGTAGAAGAAGGCCATGTCGAAGCTCAAATCTGCCTGAGCAAGATCCTGAAAGATGTCAGGGGGCTCAGGCGGCTCAAGCGGCGGCACATTGTCAGCCACAAAGAAACCCTGAGCCGGGATCACTGATTCAACAAATTCATTCGTGGAGAAAATTGACGGAGTCTCCCAATCGAGGTCACCACCAGGCGAAGGCAATCCCGCAGCCGACTGAGCATCGGGCACAGCTGCCACCCCCATGATCGAGATGCAAAGAACGAGGGAAAGGAGGAAAGGAATTCCCCATGGTCCAACCGTGGCAGGAAAGCCCCAGGGCGGCTTCCCACAACCGTAGGTCCTCTGCTCGTCCACGGGCGGCCCGGAAGCATGATTGGCCGACGGAGGCGAATCCCGCGGCTTCAGCCGGAAGCTGCCGTCGGCAAAGTCCTCGTAGTCGTCGGTGTCGTAGCCGGTGAGGTCAACCGGTGCGATGGCGGCGTGGTTGACAGTCTGAACGAACCCAGGGAACTCACCGTCCGTCGTGGCAGTCACCCGCGCCGATTGAAGCGGCACGGGCTTCACATCCTCCTCCTGCGAGACAGGTATAGCAGGGGCCGGCACGGCGGATGCCGATGCCGCCGCACCACCTGCCGGAACCTGCTCCTCCGGCATGTTCCCCGCTGCCGCGGGGCCGCACACCAGAGCCGATGCATGCGGCTCGAGAACCGCCCGTGGTGGGAAGGATGCGTGGGTGTAGTGCACCTTGCAGTTTGCCGCGGCATGGACCTCCGCGGCGAGATCGTCCAGCCGCTGATGAATGTCGTCACCTGCGGGCTCGTCAGCAGGCTGCTGCGGCTCTACCGTGAAGCCGTAGGCGGACACGTCGATCCCGCCCACCGCACCCGCACAGAGCACCGCAGGCGGCCCGTACGTAGATGCCGCAGTGGCAAAAGCCTCGGCCCCATCATCCGCCGCCTGCTGGAACAGGGCACACATGGCCAATGCACGCACCCCCTCCGCGTCCTCCTCGTCGATGGGAATGCAGAATGCCGCGGCCGAGTGCGGGGGATGCTGACGCCCGCCCAACGGACAGTCGCGGTAGAAGTGGTACTGCTCACCTTTTCCCGCTTTCTTGCACCTCCCGCAAAAGGGCTTCGCCTTTTGGTCGTCACGGTCGAAACCGACTGCAGGCAGCGGGTGCGTGCCGACACGGAATCCCCGCTGCGTACCGCGCTGCTGCTGCTGCCGCTGCTGCTGCGCCGGCGGTGCGTCCGCCCCGCGTTGCTGCCGTAGCAAGTCTTGAAGCTCTCTGATCTTGTTGAGGAGGGCGCCGTACTCGGTGCTGGAGAGCTGCGCGGAGATGCCGCCCTTGCCCGAGACTGCCTTCCCCGCCCCCGTCTGCGCCCAAGCCTGATAAATCTCGACCACAAGGGAGCGGAAAGACGCCAAGGAGACGTGCGCGAGATCGGCCGCGAGAGGGTACCGCACCTTGACGGCGGTGTAAAACACCGAGTCCAGCCGGTTGTACAGGGAGAGCTTCCTGGTCTCCTCGGTGGGTGTCCAGTCCGTAGCTTTGTTATCCCGCACCAGACGCTGTTCCCGAGCCAAGATGGGCTGCGGGTCAGTGTCTGCGGGATAACGCAACGCGGCGTGCTCCTCCTGGTGCGACTCACGCAGCGCCACCGGTACACAGCCCTTGATGATGTCCACCAGGGCTCGCCGTCCATCACGGTCAGACGAGGCGTCGGTGCCAGTGAGCCAGACGTAGGCGTTGCTGTGTTTCTCGACAACCAGCGCCAGAACATCGTAGAGCAAGCCGTTGACCTTGGTCACCACACGAGCCAGAGGGTCGTCGAGGTCAAAGGATGCCAGCTCCAGCCCAGCCGAATGAAACTCCGTACGCAGCTGCACCACCAGCTCGGAGAGGAGGCCAGCGTCGTCCGTACCGCGGAAATGGTGCTTTTTGTCACCAAGGACATCCTCGCGGATACCCTTGGCCCACTGGCGGTGTAGACGCGCCTTGTAGACTTCGTCAACCAGCTTGCTCTGCTCCTGCAAGTACTTCCTGGTCGCCACGTCTGCATCCTCGTTGGAATTCGGAGCGGGGGTCGGAACAGTTGGCGTACGCACCGTCGGACTGTTCCGAACCCCGTCTAATAGCCTCAGTGAGGCGTCGATGTCACTGTCCCTGTCCAGGGACTTCTTCGCTCGGGTCAACATGCCCATACTCTGAAAAGCCAGAGGGGAGGTGGTACGCAGTCGCGCGGTTGGGTGTGGTAGCGGAAAAATGGTAATGGTCAGCAGCGGAGAGGAGCTAAGAGAGTGTAGCGGCGAGGGGCACTCGAAGATGTCGTCGAAGTCGAAGGTGTCGCGAACACCAGCCCAGAAATCAGTAACCAGCAGGGCCAGTGCCGGTGCAAAACTGGATCCGAACATTGCTAAGACTAGTCCGTAACGAGGCGCGGTCCCCATGGCCGCCACTCCCAGTCGCTCACCGCAAACAATTCATACCATAATTCCTAGTCGCACCCAAACGCGCATGCGCGCACCACCTCTCCAAGCGGCCGTTTAGCCAATCATGGCTAAATCAGCAAGTGGAATAAAAGCGTGGATGGGGCCACGACCTACTGGAATATCCTAGTTCACTAGATATCAGAAACTCCCGAACTGTGTGGATCAACTCTCAAGATAAATAAACCCTAAGCTAGATATACCCGGAACGGTCTCGGACGGTTTCGGAGTCTAGCCTACCTGTGACACAGCGTGTGTCACAGCACGAGCCTATAGATCAGTCAGCAGTCCAGTGTTGGTCCTAGGAGTCTGTCATAGGGGCCTGACCGGGACTCCCAGTCAGGGCTGCCTATACAGATTTCAGCAGACAATACACAGAGTATGAGCGCGCTCTACTCGAAGGTTGCCCTCCTCGATGCCGCAAGTTCAATCGAGTGCAAGTGGGTACGATGAAGTTCCGGACCGCATCCATGGACAAAAAGTTCAAGACAGTGCAATGTTACTTCCGATCTTTTTACGTCGAGAGGGTGAGGACGAAAGGTCGCGAGCGAACAAAGGAAAAGGCAAAAACAGACCGGTGAGTGCACAATCATGTACCACCAGTACCCGTACACCCTCGGTACATACACACCTAACATGGGAACGCGTGGGTGCATGTGTACCCGTCATGTCTTCATACTGGGTACGTCTTGGGTGCACATGTACCAGTGTGCAGTAGTGTGCGGGCCGAACATGCACGAGCCAAGCGGTGCGAGACTGATTTGATATCGATGTGATGGTGCATACGTGCTTGATGTCGGGAGGGGGTGATGCTTGTATTCCAGGTTTGGCCGGGTGGATGACATCTATCGAGTGGAGCTTGGAGGAAGACCGTACGTGTTTGTCAAGGTTTCGTGGCTCAAGAAGCCAACTAAAGCTTTAACGGCCGCTTTGCGTGCGAGGCATTCCATCATAGGAGCGGAAAGTGTTTCAAAGTGTTTCTACGTCTTGGACCCAGAGAATCCGGCCACTGAATTCGATCGAAAAGAACCGTTTGTGCTTGCCGAGGAGATTGCTTCTCAAGTGGTGATTCGAAAGCATCCTTGCATGGAAACCTTGGTGGTCTTGGATCCGCTAGCCGACTTCTTTGAGCAGATTGTCCGAGATGAGAATCCCAGTGACGATGAGGCATGATAGATAAACATGGATTAATGGTGAAAACTCCACGGATTTTGGGTCATTACTCCACGCCGTGTTTCACTCCACGGATTTTGGGTCATTACTCCACAAGTGACCTGCGGGTGTCATTCGCGAATGACCGCTGACCTACGGTCAATCGTGAATGACCGCCAGAACGACATATCTTGAGCTACATTCACATAATGAGCGGTACTTGAAAAATATTTCGAATACCGTTTGCAATATACTTCAAGCTATCGTATTCATTCGCCATGGTGAAACGTATCAAGAAACCGCTTCAAACTAATAAAATATCGTCATATTTCATGCCTTTACCCATTAGCAAAACACGTGAGTACTTCGTCTCTACGCGATATCCACCGCCAAGTCTTACCGGTGACCACAAAGGGAAACTCCCCACTCCAACTCAACGTGATATTCACATAGATACTTGCCGACTGCACTATGTCCTCGGCTACGAACCCGATTATGCATATGTCATAAGTGAAATATCACAACCGCAATACCTCATTCCCAACCGCATATTGCTAGCGGGGGAGGTATCTACCGAGTACCGTATTCGATTGCTGTATGCATATGCCGTGCACCTTGTGGACAAGAACAAACAATCGGTATATTGTTATGCCAAGCAAGATATCCAGGTGAAACATAAGATATGTGCAAATATGGTGGTGCCATATGAACTTTGCTATCGGTGCTTTAACTACCTTGTCACTTCGATCGGCTATTTCAAACTTTAACAAGGTGCTATTACAACTATGGCTCTCGGTTAGGATTTACTGAGCCAGACCGTACACAAGGGTTACAACTCTTGCGCTCAGCTAGGACATACTTAGTTAGACCATTACTGGTGGCCAAAACCTTGGAGGTAGGCATGTTTGCCTGCTATCATACATTTTGAAAAAGCAAACACTGTAACTAATACCTTTGAAGCCGGCCTTCCTAATTCGATGCCAACCCCTTGTGTCACACTTCAACTCCGGGTATGGGTCTCCTTCCTTCCGAGAACCGAAAAATGTTCGGTTGTGATCATCATATTCCCTCCCTCCGAAGTCCACAAACTCGTTTTCAAAGCATCCTAACTTAACCCACGCAGTACTGGTACTGAACATCGAAAGCATCTTGGTGCCACTTTATTTCAGCTGCATCATCCTTGCAGGAGCAATATAGACACCACCCTCCCTCTTTGTACTCTGGATCAAGGTACTCTAGTACCATGTCCGCAAGCACCCATAGCTTTCTTCTAAACCATGTGTGCGAGGGCTGTATGAGTGGATCCTCGTGACAAACTCCCTTTCCCGAGTGGAAAGGATGGGGAAGAGTAAACTTTTGCTTCGGCTTCGCATTGCTTTTGCTTCTTGCGCGGCACGTGCTCCCCATGCTAAACGACCATAATACATTGAAGCCTTTCTTAGTGCGCTTGCCCGCTTGCCGCTCAATCGAAGACCCTTGGCGCCTTCGGGTCTCTTCCACTAGCATTTCCTCAATTCTCTTTAGCAGTGTTTGCACTTCGATCGAACGACTTGGAAGTATGGCGCGCGGCCTGCTTATACACGTGTATCAAAAATAATTAGTCCTCTCGCTAGATTGCAACTCACTTTGTACTCTACTCCCTCAAAAACAACACGCCCAGCGTTGCAGGACTGTGTAAATCTAATTGCGCATGCTAGAATAGCCTTTCTATCTTTCACGCCCTTGCCGCATACATACCAAGCCTCGATCTCCCCAAGCGCCTTCGTGTGACCAGGGTAAGCGATGGGCGGCAACAATACTTTCACACTAACATATTGCAGTAGCAATTCCCGACCGTCGCTCACTGCTGGACGCTCATAGGAGTTCAGCAACTTCAGGCACAAAAAAGAAATGTTAGCATGCACTAGCCGCTCAAATAACGGTGTGCACAAACCGCGGCTATATGGGAGGGACGTCACTACGACATCTACATTGCTATTCGACAAATCACTACGAAGTAAGTCACCCTCTCGAAACCCGCTTGCAGCATGTTTGTCAAACAATACTATTCCTTTCGCACCAAATTTCGCCAGCTCTGTATACACCATTGAGGCTTGCTGAAATCTGTATAGGCAGCCCTGACCGGGAGTCCCGGTGCAGGCCCCTATGGCAGATTCCTAGGTAGCCAACACTGGACCGTGACTGATCCGTAAGCCTGTGCTGTGACACACCGAGTGTCACAGGTAGCTAGACTCGAGACCGTTCCGACTCCGTGACCGTTCCGGGTATATCTAGCTTAGGGTTGATTTCTTATACGAGTTTATCTATATTGGTTCACTGACTGTCTGATATCTTGAACCGGGATATTCCAGTAGGTCGTGGACCCATTCCACGCTATATTCCACAGCTAGTTTGGCCATGATTGGCTAAAGCAGCCGCTTGGAGAGGTGGTGCGCGACGGCGCGGTTGGGGACTCACGAGAATTTTGAGATGAGCTATTTACGGTGAGCGTCTTTGAGCCGCAGCTATGGGGGTTCGACCTGGACCGGGCCTAGTCGACGCAATGTTCATTTACGGTATTACGCTTGCCCTGATCCCGCTTGCTGCCGATTTTTGGGCTGGTGGCTCGAGCACCTTCGACCTCGACGACGTCTTCCAGTGCCCCTCGCTCGCATGGCTCTACCGCTCCTTCCGTGACTGTGACGTCGCATCTTCCCAACATTACCCGAACGCGCCCCGGCGTACCACCTCCCATCAGGCTTTCAGAGTTATGGGTGTTACCACCAGAGCAAAGAAGTCCCTCACGAGGGACAGCGACATTGATGCCTCGCTGAGGCTTATCGACGGGGTTCGGAACAGCCCGACGGTGCGGACACCGACTGTTCCGGCCCCCGACCCTGCTTCGAATGGAGACGCCGACGTGGCCATCAGGCGTTACTTGCAGGAGCAAGCGAGGCTGACCGACGAGATCTACAAGGCACGTCTGCATCGTGCCTGGGCCAAGAGCATCCGCGAGGACGTTCTTGGTGACAAGAAACACCATTTCCGCGGTACGGACGACGTTGGCCTTCTGTCCGACCTGGTGGTGCAGCTACGTACGGAGTTCGAGTCGGCTGGGCTGGAGCTGAAGTCCTTTGATCTCGACGACCCCCTTACCCCGGTTGTGAGCCGGGTGAATGGCCTTCTGTACGACGTGCTGGCTCTCGTGGTGGAGAAGCACAGCAACGCGTATGTCTGGCTCACGGGTACGGATGCTTCCTCTGACCGAGATGGCCGGCGAGCTTTGGTCGACATCATCAAGGGCTGCGTACCGGTGGCGCTGCGGGAGTCGTAGCAAGAGGAGCATGCGGCCTTGCGTTACCCCGCGAACGTGGACCCGCAGCCGATCTTGGCGCGGGAGCAACGTTTGGTGCGGGACAACAGGGCCTCCGACTGGACACCTACGGAGGCTACGCGTAAGCTGAGCCTGTACACCAGGCTTGACCCGGCGTTCTACGCTGCGGTTAAGGTGCGCTACCCCATGGCTGCTGACTTGGCCCATGTACCGTTGGCCTCACTCCGCTCCATGGTGGTAGAGATCTACCAGGCTTGGGCTCAGACTGACACGGGGAAGGCGGCTTCTGGAGCGGACGGCATCTCCGCGCACCTCTCCAGCAGCGAGTACGACGCCCTCCTCGTGAAGATCACGGAGCTCAAGGAATTGGTGCAGCGGCAGCACGGGGAGGGCGCTCCGGTGGTGCGGCAGCAGCGGGTGCAACAACGGCAGCAGCAGCAGCAGCGTGCGCAGCATCCGAAGGGGTTCCGTATGGGGCAGCACAAAGCGCCGCCCGTGGGATTCGGCCGGGACGACCAGCGAGCGAAGCCGTTCTGCGGCAGGTGCAAAAAGGCAGGCAAAGGTGAGAGCTATCACTTCTACCGCGACTGCCCGTTGGGCGGGCGCCAACACCCGCCCACCTCTGCCGCGGCATTCTGCGTTCCTATCGACGAGGAGGACGCGGAGGGCGTGCATGCACTTGCCATGTGTGCGCTCTTTCAGCAGGCAGCGGACGATGGCGCGGAGTCCTTTGCTCGTGCGGCTGCCGCGTACGGGCCGCCTGCGGTGCTTTGTGCGGGGGCGGTGGGCGGCATCGACGTGTCCGCCTACGGCTTCGCGGTGGAGCAGCAGTCAGCTTCCGACGAGCCCGTAGGAGACGACATTCTTCGACGGCTCGACGATCTTGCCGCGGAGGTTCACTCCGCGGCCAATCACCAGGTGCACTTCACGCACGCATCTTTCCCGCCTCCTGACGGCATCGAGCAGCAGGCTTCGGCTCTGGTGTGCGGACCCGCCACGGCGGGGACCACGCCGGAGGAGCAGGTTCCGGCAGGTGGTGCGGCGGCATCGGCATCCGCCGTGCCGGCCCCTGCTATGCCTGTCTCGCAGGGAAAGGATGTGAAACCCGCGCCACTGCAATCGGCGCGGGTAACCGCCACAGCGGACGCGGACGGTGAGTTCGCGGGGTTCGTTCAGACCGTCAACCACGCCGCCATCGGGCAGGTTGATCTCACGGGTTACGACACGGACGATTACGAGGACCTCGCCGACGGCAGCTTCGTCGTGAAGCCGCGGACTCCGGCCATTTCGGCAAATCATGCGTCGGAGTCCGCGACCCACGTGCCTCAGTCTGGTGGTGCTTCCCGCACCTACGGATGTGGCAAGCCGCCATGGGGCTTCCCCGCACACGCGGGCCCGTGGGGATTTCATTACTTTGTCTCTCTCTTTCTTTTGATCTCGATCATGGGAGTGGGAGCTGCCGCCTACACGGCGGCCAATGACATCGACTCTGTGCAGGTATCGGGTCGGGCTGCACCGCAGCCTGTGCTGTGCAGGGGGGACTTATGCATCTACCCCGGTATATCCGAGCTGGACCCCGTCACTCTGGATGCAGTACTGCACTCCCTGGGTGCTGCGACGGTGGTTCACCGGCCGCCTGACCCACTGGAGAGCAGTGCTGCGAGCTACTACCGTGGACATTGTGGTGACGGTGCTCCTCTGGACTTTGACCCCGAGTAGCTTTACTTCTGGCTCTGGCAGTGCACCACTTTCTGGTGGTGTACTGAGATGTGCTTTGACCTCAACATGGTCTTCAATTTGGTTTATGCTTTACTTTGACATCTACAATCTTCAATCTGGTTTGCTGCCACAGTGCTTTTCAGTAGTTTAGCAGGACCTGAGTACCTGTATATTTCTGCACTTGTGCCGGCTAGAGGGTTTCAATTTGTGTATCAGAATAGCACAGTTGAATTAGCAGTTAGGTTTGTCACCCTAGCTCCTACCCTAACTTATCTTGACTTCTCTGACTTACCTGTCAGTCACCACCCACAGTGCTGGGGTGGTGTGCTGAAATCTGTATAGGCAGCCCTGACCGGGAGTCCCGGTGCAGGCCCCTATGACAGATTCCTAGGTAGCCAACACTGGACCGTGACTGATCCGTAAGCCTGTGCTGTGACACACCGAGTGTCACAGGTAGCTAGACTCGAGACCGTTCCGACTCCGTGACCGTTCCGGGTATATCTAGCTTAGGGTTGATTTCTTATACGAGTTTATCTATATTGGTTCACTGACTGTCTGATATCTTGAACCGGGATATTCCAGTAAGGCTTGCTTACCGCAACAGAAATCTCCAAACTTCAGTCCGTGCAAAAGTGGGCCGAATATTGCTCGCAATATCGCATACTGACACGACTGTGTGGGGTAAAATGCTGTTTTCCGATTGCAAGGATTACTTGGAGTGGAAGGGTGCTCAAAAAACGTCAAAGGAGCACACCGCCTATCCATTTCCGTTCGCGGCCTCTTCGTGGGGGGAGTTGCACTTGATTTAACAGCTGCGGCCTTGACAACTGTTAGTAGGAACTATTTGCATTGACAAGAGGTCGTGCACCCACGCATAGAAAGCTTTATTTTGATCGTGAGCTGGACAACACCACACTAAGGGTTTAGGTGGTGTAATCGTTTCGCATGCCTGAATAAAGCTTGCGCGGTATTCCGTATGATGTAAACTGTATTGCGCATATGAGCGCGTGATATCTAATAGAAAATCTGATTTCAGTGCGTTACAGTCCTTGGCAACTTTGCCATCTATCACGGGCGGAAACTCGTGTGAAACTGGCCAGTAGTTCGGGCGTGCTCCACCAACTAGTTGCGGCCACGAGCCAAGGAGAAATCTTACTAACTTCCGCAAGTCTTGTACACCTGGCATCTTTGGAGTAACTATTTGATTGCACACGGAACGAGGCATATTAGTATACTTCCGTATCGTTCGAATACATATATATTGTCTGAACTTAACTTATCACATATCGCACTTGTAAACCTGGTATGTATGAGTGTGTTGTCACATTCGACATGTATCCAAGGGCCTTACTCTAACGCTAGTATCGATCGAAGGCACCGAACATAATTGGGATATCGAACGGTGTTTCGCGCGTTGGACGCGGTATGACACACTATCCATGGTCGGAGATACACCGAAGAGGAGTATGCATACACGATAAGAGGGGTTGGCACGACGGGAAATAAAGTAGGACACAACATGCTATATGCAACTTACAATATTACACATATATCACTGCTGTACATATATGGTATAAAATTACTGCCAGGTACTAAGGTATCAAATGTTTCCGTTTTCTAATAGCCTACTTCCCACCCTTCTCGGATCGTTTCGATTTCTTCGCTGGAGAAGGGCCTTGCTTACTCCATGCACCCTTCGGTCGGCTCTTGCGCCCAGACTTTTCCCGCACGGGAAGATTGGTGCACATCTCCTTCAAGTCGACCTTCTTCTCCAAGTGCAATACCAGGTGAGAGTGGGAGCAAACCCCACTATGCCAGTAGCCCTTACAATCGCACACCCAACGATCGTTTTGCCATTGTACCTTGTGAAGGGACATGTACGTATCGACGAAAGTGTCAATTGATTGTTGCACTCGCACTATTGCTTCACCTGAAAGGGATTCCTCATAGTCACTCACCCGCTCCGTTGTCACTTCAATGCCACTCGATTTCTTCGTGTTGACATAATAAGCCCCGTTAAGCCGTTTGTAATCTTTCGCTTCCAGTTTCGCAAAAGCATCGAACACGATCTCCGCAGGAACCACACCGCACGTACCGCTATTGATCGGTTCACATAGCCCATTGACGGCATCCAAGTATAGCCAGTTTGGTATTTGCTCGTGCATCATATTGTCCAACCGTGCACGGAGATGGTTTAGCCGTGTTGATTTGACTTGTTTCCAGTAACTCTCGATGGGTTGGGAGGAGGGCATACAGTGGCATACCCCAGACGCAGTGACGTACCAGCAATCATATGGCGGGGAGGTGTACTCTTTGGAAACCAGGTTCGCCAAAACCTCCTCCTTTTGTTTATTGCGAAGTTGGTGATGCACTAGGCGCGCCAAGT
The DNA here is from genome assembly GCA_001247695.2 of Cymbomonas tetramitiformis. Taxonomy (NCBI): domain Eukaryota; kingdom Viridiplantae; phylum Chlorophyta; class Pyramimonadophyceae; order Pyramimonadales; family Pyramimonadaceae; genus Cymbomonas; species Cymbomonas tetramitiformis. The sequence goes on from LGRX02006164.1 coordinate 37,752, forward strand.
GTTTGAATTGCGGGCGGGTGCGGCAAACGTGTAGGTGCTGTAGGAAACCGTTGCAAGCATCGATAACAGCGCCCTTGTCGGTGGACACCATATGCTTCACCCACTCCTTCAGCGGTTTCATCGAAATATGTGGCCAGCACGTCACCCATTTTGCTGACGGCCACACCGTGGCATACGCGGACTTTATGGCGTCCGCTTTATCACTCGCCACAGTGCAAAGGTCAATCGTAAACCCGTACAGTAGGAACACAGCACGTATGGTGCATTTGAAAAGGCGTTCGAACGCCTCGCGTGACTCGCCCTTGGTAAACATGTAGGAGATAGGGCGGAATTGATGGCTAATGGTGCAGGACTTGGCGTCGTAGTAAACATGGTGGGTTCCGAACGCAAGGATGGGCCACCCACAATATAGGAACTTCCAGCTACCGTCACACTCCCCTGGAAACTTGCCACCCCACGCATCCCGAGCGCGCTCCGCATTTTTGAGTAGGTTTCGCGTCGAGAATAGGAACCCGAATGCATCATCTCCGCATTGAAAGACGCCGTCCGGTAGGATAACTACAGCATTGATATCACCTTCGAGTGCGTTAGGGTGTAGCTCCATGCCTTTGGTTATCTCCACCAAGTCGGCAACACTCTCGATTTTGATGGAGCCAGTAGCACGCCGAACAATGTTCCGTTTGAAGTCTTGGATTTGTTGTTGCGTCGGAAGCTTGGCGAGCATGTTTTGCTGACCACGGTATTTCAAATGCAACTTGTTTAGTATCCGTTTCGGCACGTCGCCGGCTTCAATGTGCGTGGTGATTTTCTCCCGGAACTCGTGATATATTCCGCGTTCATCTTTGTCATTGCAAGAGGTCTCAGTAGTGTGCTCGACATCGTTACTCTCCACGACCCATTTGTCTTCGCCCTTCCGGGGTCCTCGATATCGTATGCTAGCCGCACAATCGGTGTGTGAACGGCACACGAACACTCCGCCCGTTTGACCTTGGTCTTTGTAAGCAGTAACTGAACGAGTAAATTGCCATTTAACACTATCTCCCTTGACATGTTTCCGGCACTCCTCCCGAGTTTCATATTGGCAAATAACCTTAGGGAACTTTTCGGTTTTCGTTTTTGATTTTACCGCTTGTTCGTCGTGGCCTTGTTCCGTGATATCCTCTTCGGTATCGCTAGGAAAATACTCTCTATCTTCGCCTTCACCTACCTCGGAGCAGTCACTTTCCCTGTTGCTATGGGTGTCTCTTTCCGGGTCGCTTTCCGGGTCGCTTTCATGAGTCGGAAGCTTTCGTTTCACGCTCTCCTTCACGAGTGCACACCGAGCAAGTGCATTAGCTTTACCAATATCAAATTCCTCTTTGGTAATAATACTTTCATTGAATAATGTATACAAACGACGGATATCCTTTTCGGCGGACTCCGAACACATCTTCAAGTAAAGTAATGCGACTCAACTCGAATATCCTAAGTTATTTTGCCTTCACCGCATTAGTCATGAGTATGCCATGCCATATGACCTATGCCGTCGTAGGTCAGCGGTCATTCGCGAATGACACCCGCAGGTCACCTGTGAAGTAATGACCCAAAATCCGTGGAGTAAAACACGGCGTGGAGTAATGACCCAAAATCCGTGGAGTTTTGACATGCGACCCGATAAACATAGGTAAATGTAATTGTATATAATGATCGTTTTTGTTATGGTGAATTGTTAAATTCACACATGGTACATTGTCGGTACACGTGCACGCCATATATAACGCGCGTGGCGTTACTATGTACCCACGTCGTACTAAGGGGGTGCGTTCACATGTACCCAACATGCACTAGTCTGCCATTTGGTACATGACCGGTACATGTGTACGAGACACCATGTACCCAGCATGTACTCAGCATGTACTGCATGGTACACGTTGAGTGCATGCTTACGCGGGACCATGTACCCGACATGTATCTACATGTACCCGCCCGGTGCATGCCGGGTGCACGTGTACGCGCTCGATTGCGTACACATGCACCCCGCATGCACCGTTCTGGAAGATAGTGTGTGCCCGTCGACGGGGTACATGTAGGTACACGTAGGTACACGCCAGTCCTGTTTTCCGGATGTCCATTTCTGAAGGAATAACTCATTTGTTTACATCGAAACTTGTCAAGGATGTCTTAGTCACTCATGGCCTTGACATATATGTGAAAATATTGCACTTTATTACAACTCGGATTTTCACTGAGTTTTGGGCCCCAAGTTGGGAGTGGGTAGGTACATATGTACCTTGCCAAAGTACATGCCGGGTACATGCCGGGTACATGCGTCCTAAATTTGTAGGGGGTACAGTATGTGTACACAAACACACTCCAGACCAGTCGATGCATTATGCTGCACACTACGGAAATAGCAAACAGGTGCAGGGACAAGTTCAGACCAATGATAAGGGCGGCCATTATAAGGGAAAATATGCCACACGCGGAACCAGACACCAAGGAAGTCGAGCTGACAAGGGATGTTCGAAAGAAAGAGACTGGAGCACAAAAGGAGCAAGTTCGAGGAACGTGTGCGGCGGATGCCTTCATGAGGGAAATGGCACGGGACCACACAAGGGAGCAGGTGGAGAACATGATGCGACAACAAGGGGTGGGCATACAGACAATAATGGATGTCGAGGAAACACTCATCCAAGCGCTACAACAAGGAACTGACGCCCTTATAGGCGAAACAATGGAAAAGCTGTCAACAGACGGCCGAACCCAAATAGCAATTAGAGATAGAGAAAAATGGGTAATGGTGATGCTCACAATAACACACCGAGACATGCAGGCGCATGTATGGCTACCAGCTGGAGGAATAGAAAAACAGAACGAACTACTAATAGCTGTAGATGTTTGGACCCAACTGCGAGAAGCTTATGACTTGCAAAAAGTGCACTACAGTGGACTGACGACACACAGCACGCCACCAGAATGGGAAAAATTCAGCCAAGTGTCCACTACCCGGTGGTACATGGGGATGTACCCAAGAGGGTCTGGGTACATAGGGATGCACCCAAGCTAAATCGACGGTATGGGGGCATAAATTTAACGGTTTGTCGTTACGAATCATCAATATAGCTAGCCAACATCATCATGAACACGGGAATATGCCGTCACAAGCATCCTGGTATGCTAATATAGTCTGTGTATGCAGCGACCTTCGCTCATACTTATACGTATGTGTGTTTCACGCTGTGAATCGCTTCGGGTGTAGCCTTGTATGCCCCGTCGCGCCGGGACACGCGCGCGTCGTGATTATCACGGTCTGATTTAACAATCTGATGCCTCTGTTGCTTGGCACAAATCGCACAATGCGTGGTGGTAAGCCAGAGTGAATACTATAATATGTATGCGAGCAACATATCACAGTATACGGTGCGGGCTGAACATCTGCATATAATGCTAGTATCATCTTATCCGTATCATTTGTATGATTGTACAGATGAGACGGTTGTTAATATAAATAATGCTACGTTACTATTGAGACGGGTGTTCGCACCTGGAGTTGTATCCATAGCTACATCCTCGTCAGGTTCATCCTGCGACTCATTATATTGCTCGTCGTGCGAGTTGTCGGAAACAATTGTATATCCCCGACTGGGATAGAACAGTCCATATGATGATTCAGCAGCATTTCCGAAATATTCAGAATCCAAGGCGTGCTGCGTGATATACCATTCAGCAGCGGCCGCAGATTTGTAATACGTAACGTGCGTCACTATGAAGCAGTTCTCAATATCTGTCGGCACTTGGCGGTATGTATGCTGCCTACCATATATTTCTTCCTGTCACTCCTCCGTTGGAGGCAGGTGATGGCATATTCCGCATGGACCAAATGATGTTTGGTATAGTTTGGCAGATTCTGAAGTAACAAGTGTCGCTTTGCGTTTTCGCCGTCATGACCGCACGCTCTGATGCGACCAATTATTGTTGGAGAAGTCGGCTGTCTTCTGCCGCCTTATCAAGACGACGTTGCATTTCAGCAATCCTCTCACACATCTCTTGATGACATAAATTTCCAGCGGACATGCCGACTGTAGGCTCATGGCGTGTATGTTATCATTGGCGTCATCACGGTGAGTGTATACGCACCACATATAAGTATATTTACAGCCTTCTTTCGGTATGTAGGTGCACATTGGCATTTCTACTTTTCGGATGTCGTGTGCTCGCGACTCCCCCATGAGATCCATGCATCCATTCTCAGGATCACACTTATCAGCATATGGGCACCCTTGAAGCGCATAGGCTGTCAAGTGTGAGACTGTTGCATGCGCTTCCAAGCATTTCTTCCATGCTGGATCATTGTCCAACTTCTTCTCCAATTGACACAACGGAAGTATACAGATTGTCCCTTATAGGCACCCGTCTTTATGCGGTTCTCAGGTTTTGACGCAATATCAATACGTGTCTGCACAATGTTCAACCATTGCTGACGATGACGATCTGAACTCGATTGTGGATTGTGTGATTTTACAGAATTGTTGGACGCTTCCTTGTGAGCAGAAACGCCAACCAGCTCCTCTACCTTCCTCACGAACTTCATCCTCTCATTTGGAAGATTGATATTATCACCACGCTTTCCATGCGTGTGACTCCTCGTATTGTGTTGTTGTTGCTTGTGGTTACTCATAAGTTGTGAACTGCACCCCACGCACCATATTCCCCGAACGCTGTAGTATATATAGCAGATATTATTGCTACAAACAACTTCTTACTAGGAATTGGACCATATCTCTTTCTGCCTTCAATATTTCGTATGAATTTCCACGCCAATACGAAAATACGATTGGGCGAAAACCTCCCGGTACAGCAAGTCTCACCATTTTAGAGCCCGTGATGAGTTTATCAGCTCCTCGACAGTCATTTTCTCCCTCTCCCCAACAACCAGCGGAAACCGTAACAGAAAATGTTATGATACCTTCTACTGGCACTACTCCTCCTCGATGTAATACTACGATGGGTACGTCTGTTCTTAAAGTTACACCTGATAAGCTTGCAAATGCTGTTTTTAGGATGCTGCGCGCCAAAAGGGCAAACGCTCAAGTGTATATGATTCCCCCTCAATATAGAGTTTAGCTTGAATCTTTACATTTAGAAATGCGTGGATGGATTATCAAGCCGAAATTTTCAATTTTACTTGATAACAATTTTAGGAGGGTGTACAAACGGATATCTGAAATTCTCGACAATTGCACCGGAATCGATTTGCAATGCTAGTTCTTACAATTCTACAACCCAGATCGACTGAAATGGACAGTACATCAGTTTTCATTGGTTCTTGCTTGGGCGCAACAGGAAACGTGGGGGAAAGGGATCGAGTAGTTTTTAAAAGAAAACGTTTGCGGGCGGCTTAAGTACAAAGCGTCATCAATGCTTATTTTAACCATACTAAAATGCTATATTTTGAAGATATCAGGCGTCAGAACACAATTTGCGTAATTTTCGAGACGGTTGATAACCTGGGGGTATCAACAGTCCTGGGATCTCGTGTTCCATTGGCGAAATTGTAAGAGGTCCCACGAGATTCCAACATAAGCGCAAATAGGGTATGCTCACAATCTTTCCATTTTTATTCGAAAGTTGATTTGCTCCCGATTTGAAGCCCTACCCGTTGGGCTCAAACAAAAGTGCGCACACCGCTGGATTTGCAAGGCCGTTTTACCATCGGATGGGTGTTTGCAACACAACTCGCCGCAAAGGTAACTAGAGCAGATGTCTAATTGACCGATTGGGACTGTCCCAGGCGGGAACTGCTCCCAATGATTCAGTTTTGAAGCTCATTAAGCACGCCGAACAAAAATAAAAAAAAAGAAAAACTACATACTCCTACCAGAGACGTGATATTAGCAGGTGCACAGCGTTTAAGCCTACCCCTCTTTACCTACCTACAGATGTCCCAAGGCAGTTATTACTCGCACAAGTTAAAGCCCTCCCTGCAGCCCTGCCTCATAACGGGAGGCTGCAGTTCAGACGGCACGGGCGACAAGCGGTTAAAGATGCCCCCACTGTTACCAGGCACCAGGCAGGATGTCCGATGCCAAGTGCGGCCGTCTACTAGTGGAGCCCCAATGGGACTCCCAGTATGCGGTCCAGTGGGGGTGCATATCCTAAGATACATGCAATTCTAAAAGCGCAGGTAGTGCTCTAACAGTATGCGAAGTCTGAGGCAGATAGGTTATGATATTAGGATGTGCGTTTGATGTGCGTCCGTCTTCTCGCCGTCAGCGCCGGGCCTTGGCCCCTGCTCCGCGTCGATGCGGCCGCCCCCACTGCTGTAGCTGTGCCGCAGCCGCAGGCTGCAAACGTGCATCCCAGATGCTGGTACTGTCGCTGCGCCACCACAGAAAACCCCCGAAATGCGTCGTGGTGTGGGGGACAAAAAGCGGAGAAAGCAGCGCAGTTACGATGTCCCAAAATGCAGCCGCCAGGGGCTCCACGATGAGAGCGAGTGCGAGAACCTAGGCCAGCAAACCCCAGGCCATCCTTCGTAGTTCTCCTCGTCGTCCATGGAGGAAAACTCATCCCCAGATGTCCCGCATATCGCAAGCCCCCCTGGGGCAGCACTGGCACTGGCTTGCGCGTTGACTGGACGCCTGTCGCGCTCTGGCGCTGCCCCTTTGGGTTCCTGAGTACTCCAAAACCAATGCCCACCATCTTCTGCGTACCCAAGGAATGTTTCACGGCTGAGGATACTGAGGTGCCCTTAGCCTGCTTAACGTTCACTTGCTTGCGCTTGGATGGAGACGTCGTGTCGAGAGTTTCCGCCGTGGGATGAGAACGCTTTCCCCCTGAAAGGGTGCCAGTGTCCAGGCCCATAGATGTATCAGCTCCAAATGAAAGGTCGTTCGTCACCTGCGCCCACGATGGGAGCGGGTTGATCGTCTCTGGAGAGGGTGGCATGGGCTCTGGCTGCTTCTCGCTCGCCTCTGCGCTGACTGCCGCCAGTCGCTTGGCTTTGCGTGATGCTCGCTGTCGCTTGCGTCTTTCTGTTTTCGCACTGGGCTCCTGCTGCGTGGCGGTGTCCTGTGAAGAAAGATGTTCTCCTGCCTGAAATTTGTGTCTAGGATCTCGTATGCACGCGCCTTTCGCCGTAGGCCTGCATAATGACGCGCTAGTCACGACTGCTTCTACTGCCTCTAGTAGGTTGTGAGTCAAAAGCTGCTCTGCGGTGAGTTCAGATGGCCGCGCTTCCTCAGGCAACGCAGCCCCATACGCTCTCGCAATTCTCAAAGCTGCCAACGCCGCCAAAAATGCGCTGTTTACAGTCTTCAAGAGGGCTTCCAGACTCTGGTACACAGGATGGGCTTGTGGGCATCTCAGATTGCCACGCGACGGCATACTGAGCAAGGTACCGAACCAAAAGGCGTAAAATAAACCCTTAACTCCAAAAAAAATCCATAATATCACAGAATGATGCGACGAAACATTTTTAAGCCAAAAATTTTACCACGGAGGTGCAGCCGTCGTTCGGCCGATTACCAAAGTCCGCCGAACAAGTGTATATTTGCATACACATACATCGGACAATTAACAATGCTCCTGCATCGTAACTGTAAAACTAAATGTCACATAATCATCACGAATCTCTCGAATCGGTTCATTTTTTCATCGCTGATCCGGCTTGCTATTTTCTGTCTAAATTCTCAGATCGCGTGTACACTACTCTTCCATATGTACCTTTACAATCATTTGAATCTTTGCCATATGCACTGGACTATTGGTAACGAACTACTGTATGTTCTAAATCAATCAATAAGACAACCTTTTCAGGTTGTGTGGGTTTCGTAGGAGGGAGCCGAGCCCTCATTGTATGTTCTAGCTTTCCTCTTCTAGAGGCTATTGTAATTACAGCACACATGCGATATCACATGATGTATACACTACACAACAACAACAACAACAACAACAACAGTTACATCATAAACAGCTCACACATATCAAAAACCGTATTTTTCGGTCATATCATACTGCATTATTATACATACACAATGCATTATTATATACATCTATTATATACATACATACATACATAAATACATATTATTAGTATACATACATACAACTAAATATGCTGTACATATTTAGGATTATTTTAGGGTTTTACATACACACACACACACACACATACATACATACATACATACGTACGTACATACATATATACATACATCCTGTTGTATATAGAAAGAGAGAGCACGCGCGCCAATCAGTTAGTCCTCGATGACTCCAAAGCGGGCTCCCTGCTTGTCCAAGCACACAGAACAATTGCATCATCCACCATCCAAACCTACGCTCAGTGAATAAACACATGCAATGGAGGATCAACTTGACATCTTTTAGCAACTCACCAGTCTGGCCCGGGCGGATGATGGATCATTTTCAAGCACAACTCATGAAGGCATTGCATTGCCATGTCATTGCCTTGGTGATACTCCTGCATCTGAATGTGCCAACAACAAATCTGTGGTCAGCACCAGCAGTGGCAAGCCGTACCCCGCAGGCCGCCGCAACGGAGTCCATCAAGAGTCAATGTCTCTACCAAGGTGGTTGGCATGTATGATGCTGTACCTGTTTGCACAGAACGAAGGCCTCGTGCCATTCACGATTGCAGTAGTGCTCCAAGGTTTGGGCGGCCATCTCAGCAAGCCTCCTGAGATCACCAATTATCAGTCCATATAAAAGTCAGAAGGCAGCAAAAAGTTAGAAGGCAGCCATAGCAACCCGAATCCCAGAAGTGACCAAACTTTGGCGGTGGCCAGGAACATGCGCCTCTCCTGAGGTGAATGCCTTTGCCGACAATTATCTTTAAATTGGAGTGCAACGGAATTTTGGTGATTTCATAGAACCACAATCCGTGACTCCTGCTGCAGTAGAGATGGAATGCCACAAGCAGTATTGTGACTCTGTACAAATGGCCACGAGCTGCCACGGCCATTCAGCTCTGTTCCATTTGTTTCACAGGTACCTAGGTACTCTGTGAGGCACAGTTTGTATATTGCCTTCACCTGACTCACCCCTTTATTCAGCAGAGCAGACATCACGTCCGCTAAGGGAGACCGGCCCGATGACCAGACGATCACGACTTCCCAGTCAGATTTCCCACCCCATCCTGCTGTAACGCGACGGGAGAAGTTGCTTCAAGAGATTCTTAAGGTGCAGCAGCTTCAGCAATTGCAGCAGCTTCAGGAGCAGCAATTGGGGCAACTTCAGGAGCAGCAATTGCGACAGCTTCAGGAGCAGCAATTGCGGCAGCTTCGGGAGCAGCAATTGCAGCAGCTTCAGGAGCAGCAATTGCGGGTGGAATCAGTGGAGGAACACTTCGAGCAGAGTGGAAATCACGAGCTGCAGAACTCGAAGAAGCCAACATCATTGGATGCTGACAGCTCGTCAAAGAGTGCCAAGGCCGAGCTGGGCCGTACAAAAAAGCGGGACTACATCACACCGCCAGAGAGGAGTCCATTCCCTCACAGACCCTCATAGTGTTTTACCTGCAGAATGCCGCAGCTGTACGACTTGCAGGCTGATAAGATGTATGACTTGCAGGCTAATAAGATGGTACGACTTGCAGGCTGATAAGATGGTA